>VDFB02332840.1:0-61237 GCA_007258455.2 Sequoia sempervirens
TAAATAGATGAAAAATGATGAAATTAATTAATTAGCTAGGCTAATTGAACTAATTAAGTGAAAAGAGGGTAGATAAAGAGGAAATGATGTTAATAAATCTGATTTGAGCGTATGACATTGATTAGGACATTTTTTAGTGTCTACAATCTTCAATAAGCAACATGAAATATCTTTCACCTTGTTGACTCCTTTTTCTTGTAGGTCTGCATAGGTCAATGTGAATCAGCTCAAATAACATTGTAGCAGAGCACTCCTTGCTCTTGAAATTTTTCCTTGTTTGCTTTCCCATTTGACACTCTTTGCATACAACATTTGCAGTCTTAGCTATCTTAGGAATGTCTCTCACTGCATGAATAGTACTGATATTTACCATATTGTCAAATTTTATTTGTCCCATTCTTTTGTGCCACAACCAACACTCACTGGACTGAGCTAGTAAATAGATTCTTTCATTTTCCTGCTATAGATGATATATATTTCCATTTGTTCTTGTACCTTCTGCAACTAATCTTTCGGACCCTGCCTTCTTGATTTCAACACCATTGGCATGAAATGTAAGATTGTATTCTTTTCTACACATCTAACTGACATTGAGAAGATTATGATTCAGACCTTTTACATAGAGGACATCCTTAGTTTTTCTCTTTCCATCAATCATTATAACACCCTTTCCACAAATTTTTGCTAACTCATCACCACCAAACCTAAAAACTCCACCATTAACCTTATTAAGACTGATGAACCTTCTCTTGTCACTAGTCATGTGGTTAGAAAAACCATTGTCAATCACCCAAGACTTTTCTTCTTCCTTTGCATGAAAGGAAGTCCACACTTTCACAGATCTTTCATTATTTTTGTCAACCTGCAAGTACTAGAGTTCTTACATTTTCTAATATCACCCTTTTTTCTTACAAATCCATGAACAGGGTTTCATAATTTGAATCATTATCCTCATCTTTTGAAAAAAAACTACTTTCCTTAGAATAGAAACCTCTTTTGAACCTATCTTTTTTGGTACTATCATCTAGTTATTTATAAGGAAACATGGATGCAAAATGACAAGTCCTTCCACAATTGAAACACTTGAAAGGTAACTTACCTTTGTATTTTCTAGTGCCTTTATTTAATCTTCTCACAATTTTTTCTTCAATCTCATCAAAGTCATCATCTTGATTAATTGCTTCATCTTCTATCTTTTTACTGGTTTTGAATGCTACTTCCTTCTTTGGAACATCTTTGTCAAATTATCTCATTTCAAAGGTTGTGATAGCACCAAACATCTCATCTACTAAGTATTTGTCCAAGTCCTTAGACTCTTCAATAGTAGATACTTTATGACTATAATATTTAGGAGAGATCTCAAAACTTTCTTCACAATCTCATCTTCTTTCACTTCTCCATCAAGACCTTTGATGCCAGTAACTACTTCATCCACCAAAATTATATAACTAGTATTGTCTTCTTCCTTTGTCATCCTCAGGGTTTTAAATCTACTCTTGAATATTTTCATCTTGGCTTGATTTACTTTATTATCTCCTTCATAGATGTTGCTCAACTTTTCCCATACATCCTTAGCAGAATTGCATATCATTAGCTTCAATTTTTTTGAATCATCTAAACCACACAAGATAGAATTTGTAGTGTTGGAATTGTTCTCATACAACCTAATCTCAACTAGATTTTTAGGAGGAGTAGTAGGAGAAGTATAACCATCCTTGAAAAATTTCCAAACACTAAACCCTAGAGAGTTTAGATGGCCTTTCATTCTTAACTTCCAAAAGGTGTAATTTTTCCCATCAAACCTAGGACCTTTGTAAGCTCCATCATGTGTCATTCTAGACCTTTTATCAAGTGGTTAATCTTATTCAAAGGAACTTAGCTCTGATACCAATTGTTGAACACACATAGATATTGAGAGGGGGGGTGAATCAATATCCTCAAAAAATTAAACCCTTTAATAATATACAAATTCAGTCTCTCAGCAAGATCAACAACACATTCATAGATTAGAAATACTTAATATAATCAAAAAAATGAAAGATAATTCAATGAACACATATGCACAAGATAACACTAGATTTACATCAAAAATCCAAGAGAGAAAAACCACAATGAGAGTTAACTCACAATATAGAAGCTCACTGCTTATAGAATTACAATTTGAGGCTCACTACCGGTGGAATTATAGGCTAAGGTGCACAACCTTAGGGCGAGATACAAGGGACTTGTAGTACTGAGGTGCACAATCCCAAGGAAAGATATAAATTACAATCACTTGATGAGATTCGCTATCTCAGAGCAGGATACATGAAGAATATGAAATTACAACATTTATCAATAATATGCTTTGCTAAATGAGGTGTTAAAGCTCATTACTCTTTTCTTTTCACAACTCACTACTTCAATTCATCTTCAGACATCTCCACACCCTTGCACACTTCTTGCAACTGAATTATTCTTGCATTTATATCCTCTACAAGGTCTCAAAACATCAATTAGGTTGGCTAGAAAGAGTACAAACAATGATTTCAACAAGTCAGCCACAAAAACATAATGCAGTCCTATCAAAAAAATAGAGAGGACTAGAATCAATCTTATTACATCTTCCAAAGTGATCCAAAAAAACTCACACATTGGCACACATCAACCCAAGTTTGCAACAAGGAAATGTGTAGAACATTACCAGTCAGCCCAAAAACACACCTTCAATTGAATTTACTGAATGGTTCTCAACAAGATAAGTTAGGACCCAAGTGCATCTTAAAAAAACTTCATATGTTGGCCTAGACCCCCAAGCACATGGTGTAAGCAAGATAACAAGCCCAGTCGGCCAAATATCCACAATTTTACCAAAAAAACCATCTCAACACAATATATGGTACCAAAGAGATGAACCAATGAGGTACAGAACACAAAGATGTTCTATGAAGATCCACCAACACTTGTACAACTTCTTTCACACTTCCATGCCACAAACAACCATCGCAAACCAAACATCAATTGAATACTTCATTCCAAAAACACAAAAGATACTGCTAAGAGATAGGACATTGATAAACAAAGTTGTAGAACACTTCATTGCGTGAAAAATGAACTATGACACTACATAAGTACTAAGAGCACATCCACCAAGTTGCAAGAGCAAAAACATCAATATAGAGAAATATAGAGAATTTTTTGGACTAGTCTAGACAACCAACAAAACTACCAAAACACTGTAAATAGCATAAACCTCCTTGACAACATTGGTGACCTAAAAATATAGGAGTGCAACATCCATAGAACACAAACATTGAATCCCAAACCAAAATACCATATCTTCAACAGTGGAGAAATGCAAAGCATTCTCTTAAACAGTCTTCATAGCAACTTCTTGAAACAAAAACTTCCACCAATTTGCGGAGACCATAACTTTCGCAGCAACACATACTTCCTTAGGAACACAAAAAAGATCATACAACATACTGGATACCATCCACAACAACTCTTCATCACCAACATTACTGCTAAACCTCATCTCAATGAATATAATCCTCTTCTTAATACATCATCATGATATCATCAACAACTATACTCAATACATCTTTACTTGACATCAAACAAGGCATGACATCCAATCATGAACTTATCATCATAAAGTATCAACAACATAAAACTAAATACTGATATACTAAGAATGATTGGTAATTCTTTTGGGAAATTACTCCATTCAGACCCCTTAATTTTTGATGGAATTTTAACTGTGTATATGTGTTCTGGTTAGTTCTAGAAAAAATCTGCCTAGGTGTTGTAACTTCAAATCGTTAGATGGTTTATGGAAGCAACCTTTAATTAAAGATACTGAGTGGTTTCAAAAATCCACTATTGCTTTAGATGCTCCCCTCTTCAAAAGGATCAAAACATCTCCCTCTAACTTGGGTGATTGCTCCAAGGACATCTTGATTGTTAGGGGTACAAATAAAATGATAAACCCTATAAACAACGAAGTCCTGGAAATGAAAAATCATCCTGTTGGGGAAAGTGTGAAAATTTGTAATGGTCCTCCAGTGGACCCTCCAGTTACTAAGGAGTCTTTTCCTTTTCCTGCTGACGGTCCTGGGGATAACTTGGGGGCTTTGGACTTAGCAATTTTAACTTCTGGATCAATTAATAAGAATGATAATCATCTTGTTGCAAAAGAAATTTGTGTTGGGGAACCTATGGGTAACCCTATTAGTGGCCAAGAGCTCCCTTTACTTGAAATATTCATCTCTCCAGCCAAAAATTTGGTTGTTGTCTTGGAATTAAAGATGAACTCTCCAGTAAATTTGGCTCACCAAAAAAATGATTTGTTGGGAAATTTGTCAAAACTCCCTAATTCCAAGACTACTAAAGAATGTGTTCTTTTTGGTGAAGGGATACCTGTCTATAATCCCTTTGATATTATCTCGTCTAAAAATGGGATTGATCTCACCCCTAGGTCTGATAGCCAATTTCCTTCTTTGACGATTGACGTGTTAGTTAAGGGCCCTTGGTCCTCTCCCTTAAAAAGAGGCCAAAAACTTAAGAATACAAAGGTTAAACCGCTTGGCTTGCCTCAGTTAAAGGAAAATCAATACATTCCTATTTCTCAGAAGGGATCTAGGTTTTCCATTGGGAATTATGTTTCTTCCTCTCCTGTAACCTTGCCAAATCCTCATCAGGGGGTTCCTATCACTTCAAAAATGACATGTGACAAGTTGACCTTAAGTGGCATAATCGATAAATCTAGGCATAGTTCCCCTAAATCGGTCCTTGTACACACTCCTATTCAAAATGGGGAGTGTTCGAGTATTTTGAACCAATCAAAGGAATCAGTGTCTTCTCTTAAAAAAATTGGGTGCCTTTAAGAGAAACATCATCAAGACTTGGTTGAACCTACGGGCTTAAAAAGAAAAACACAATCTAGCTCATATCTAGCAGGCTTGCTTGTTGGTTCGAGCTCAAACTATAAATCTCTAAATCAATTTTTGATGGACCAACAATTGATTGGTAAAATTTAGAAGATCATTTTAGATTCCAAGGTAAACTTTAATGCGGTTGCTTAGGAGAAAGTTCTATCTGCAATTGAGCATGGCTTGGCTCAAATTGAAAAAGATTTCCCTTTATCCCATTCCAAGGATTCCTTTAAGGAAATATCCTTTGTTTCACCAATGCAGCCTATTGGGAAAGATAATCAGATTTTAAGCCCACTTCCTAAAAATATTCTGCCTATCTGTCAATCTCCTTTATCCCCTTTTGGACCCACAACTTCTTTGTGAAAAAGGGGAGTAAGCCAAAGCATGTAAAGAGTCAGGTTGAAATTGATGCGGGTATTCAAATAACTTTAATATCTCCTAAAAAAAAGAGGAAATTTAGTCCTCCTATGACAAGATCTGGTGCAACGAAACAAAATTTGTAGTTGGAGTTTACTACTGGGATTCCCTCCCAAAAAAAAGCTCAGGGGAAGAGGGGAGATAGCTCCCCTCGAGAACAATGAAGGTTCTTTCATGGAACATTAGAGGCTTAAATTCCCCTAACAAACAACATCTAATTAGATGCCAGCTAGAGGTAGCAAACTATGATATTTTTTTTACTGCAAGAAACTAAAATGAATTTGGGTTCTGTTGAGTCCCACTTCTCAAAATGGTCCCCCTAGAAGTTCTTTTCTCAATCTGCACTTGGTGCTTCTGGGGGTCTTGTTGTTCTTTGGAATGAAAACTCTATGGCTTTAAAGGTAATCTGCTCCTTTTCTAATTGGGGGCTTTTCCTAGTTAAAAGAAAATTTTCAGATATCAAGTTTTGGCTTTTTAATGTTTATGGGCCAATCTCTGTAATTGCCAAGCAATGTCTATGGGCTGCTCTTTCTTCAAATTTACAAGTCCTGACTGAATCCTTGGTTGTTATTGGAGGTGAATTCAATGCTATATTTGATCCCTCCGAGAAGGTTGGTGGCATCATCCCCAACAAGAGGATTATGGAGGATTTTAGTGCCTTTGTTATGGGAAATAGTTTGTTTGATTGTAAACCTCAGAATGGGTCCTTCACTTGGACTAATAGAAGAAAGGATTTCTACCAAATCATTGAAAGGATAGATTAGTTTTTACTTTCTTCGGTTTGGTTGGAATCAAGCCTAGATATATTTTCTTCAATCCTTGGTCTTCCTAGGTCAGATCATTTTCCGATAGCCTTTAATATCATTGAGAATTGGGCCCCTAATAGGTCCCCCTTTAAGTTTGAACCAATGTGGTTTAGCGACCCTTCTTTCATACCTTTCATTAAATTGTAGTGGAAAAATGCTCCCTTTTTCCCTGGTTCTTGTATGTTCCAAATGGCCAAGAAATTGAAGTTCTTAAAAGGAAAAATAAAATTATGGAATCAACAACATTTCAAAAATATCTTCTCAAAAAAACCGAGACTTCAAAAAGAGATTGAAGAGCTAAATGACTGTATTATTTCCAAGGGCATGACCCCTGCTTTGTATGAAAGGCAGAAATCCTTGTTATCTAATTTTGAGGAGGTACTTTGTCAGGAAGAGTGTTATTGGAGGAAAAAGTCTAGGGATACTTGGTTGTCTGAAGGGGATAGAAACACTAAATTCTTCCATGCTTCAGCCAAATTAAAGAGACACAAAAACAAAATTTCTCAAATTACAAACAATGAAGGTATTATCTTAGAAGATGACATCATCATTGCTAAAGAAGCCACCTCTTGCTTCAAATCCTTGCTGTCATCAGAGCCATTAACAATAAATAATGCAATTTTAGAGGCTATTCCTTCTCTTGTTACACAAAATGACAATGCATGGCTAATGGCCCCCTTTTCTCTTGAGGAAGTAAAAGTTGTAGTTTTTGAAATGTCTCCTAAGAAGGCTCTGAGCCTTGATGGTTATACTACCATTTTCTATCATAAATGTTGGGATATAGTTGAGGTTGATGTTTGGAGAGCTTTGGAAGAAGCTAGGAGAAATAGAACTATCTTGAAAGAGTTCAACACTACTTTTATATCAATCATTCCTAATATAGATTCCCCCTGCACTTTTGTTGATTTCAGACCAATCGCGTTGTGTAATACCATTTACAAAATCTTCACTAAAGCTATTTCTATATGCCTTGCTAAGATAATCCCTTCAATTATTTCCGAAGAGCAAGGTGGTTTTGTCCTGAGGAGGGAAACTTCTAAGGGTGCAATCATGGCCCATGAAATTCTACATTCGATAAAGGTACTCAAGATACCTCTCATGATCCTAAAACTTGATATGATGAAAGCTTATTATAGGGTTAATTTGGGATTTTCTCTTCGCTGTCTTGTGCAAGTTGGGTTTTTCAGAAAGCTAGGTTAAATGGATTCATTCTTGCATCTCCTCATCAAGGTTTTTTGTTTTGATAAATAGTTCCTCTTGTGGCTTCTTCTCTTCATCAAGGGGTATTAGACAAGGGGATCCACTATCTCCTTTCCTTTTCATCCTTATGGCTAAAGGCTTAAGTTGGTCAATTAAAAAAGAAAATCAGTTAAATTTCTGGAAAGGTATAAGAATCCCAAATATGCAGACCTCACAAACCCATGGCATTTTTGCTGATGATACATTGCTTTATGGTCATGCCTTTATTCCTGGAGCTAAGGCAATCAAGAGCATCCTAAATGATTTCTCATTGGCCTCTGGCCAAAAGATCAATCCAACTAAGTCTAAAATATTTTTGTTAAATGTACCAGATTTTATTCAAAATAGGCTAATCAACTTTTGGGGTTTCTCTATGGGCTCCTTACCTTGTGCCTACCTTGGCATTCCTTTCTTTGCTGGTAGCATCCTTGGAGTATTCTGGGAAAGAGTTTGTAAATTAATTAAGGAAAAAATTTCTCTTTGGAAGCACAAGTGGCTCTCCCTTGCTGGTAAAATTCAAATGATCAAATATGTCCTGAATGCAGTTCCAATTTACATGATGTTAGTGTTAAAGGTTCCTTGTTCTACCTTAAATAAGCTGAAATCAATTCTACGTTTTTTCTTGTGGGATGAAAATGTGGGGGGTAAAGAAAAACTCCCCCTTATTGCTTGGGAGAAATTTTGTTTGCCCAAGGACCTAGGTGGCATATGTATCCAAAATCTCAAGTATCAGAATGCTGCCCTAGGTGCCAAGTTCACTTGGAAATTATATCAAAATTCTGACTCTAGATGGGGGGAAGTTATTGTTTTCCAAATATTTGTATCCACACCCCAGGGAGAGCATTTTCAAGCAATCTTCCCTCCCCAGTGGATCTAAAATGTGGAATTTTATATCTTCCTGTAGGTCGGTGATTCTTCCTCACCTCTCCTGGTTGATTCAAAATGGTAGGAAAGCAAAATTTTGGGAGGATTTCTGGAATGGGTATCCTGCTATGTCTTCTCTTTTAGATTGGGGTAATTTAATGGTTCTACTAAAAAATTCTTGGGGCTCTTATGTGGTTGACTACTTTAATGTTGTTCTCATAGATTCCATTTATGTTGTTTCATGGAAATCAGTTGACAATTTTGATATGCCTCTATCTATCAAGGAAGCCTATAAAAAAGAATTGGATAAAAGGTGCATTGTTTTCTTTGAGAAAGATGATATACTAATCTAGACAAAATCAAAGACGAGGAATTACTCTGTCAAAGAAGGTTATAACTCTCTTTTGGAATCTCAAAACCGATGTGATCTTCCCCATGCTCTCTTCTAGGATGATGCCTACCTCCCTAAGGCAGGTGCCTTTGTATGGATTGCAGTAAATGGAAGAGTCTTGACAGCTGAAAGACTTGATAGATTGGGCCTTGTGACGGCCTTCCATGTGCTTTTTGTGGCTATTTCATTGAATCTGTGGACCACCTCTTCATTCGATGTCCTTTCGCAATGCAATGTTGGTATTGGGCTTATGCAAAGTTGGGCTAGTGCTCATTGGTTTGTCCATCCTTAACTTTGCAGTTTCAATCTTGGCCTTTATTGAATGGCTCCTCTTTCTTTCACTGTCTCTAGAAAGTAACACCTTCCTTAATCATCTGGAAATTTTGGAACGAGAGGAATAACAAAATCTTTCAGAATAAAGGCTCTTCGTTAGATGAAATGCTTCTAAACCTTGAATTCTCAATTTTTGAAGTGGCAAAATCTTATATCTTTAAAAAATTGGAAAGCTTAAAATTTTTCTCAAGTTGGGATGGATTTGTAATAAAAAATTGGTCCTTTCTCAAATATTTTCCCTTCCATGGGTCTTTTACTAGAAAGGTGGATAAAGTGTTGGCACGTAGAGAGGCTAAATGGGAGCCTCCTCTTGCTAATTTTTTCATAATAAATTATGATGGGGCCTCAAGGGGAAACCCTGGTAAGTCTGGGGCTGGTGCAGTAATATCGGATTCAAATGGTAACATTATCAAAGCTACTTGTAAGGCCCTTCCCCCTGGCACTAACAATAAGGTTGAACTGGAGGCCTTGAGTCTAGGCTTGGGCCTCACAAGGGCCCTCCATTTGGATTCTCTAATTGTTGAGGGTGATTCTATGGTTATCTTTCATGCAATTATTAATCAAAAGACACAAGTTTGGAAATTACAGTACTTGTTAGATAAAGTCCAACAATTGCGTTGGTTCAAATTCTATTATGTATCTCATGTGTATAGAGAAGCAAATCATTTGGTTGATTGGTTGGCAAACAAGGCAATTGATGAGCAGATTTTGTTTAAAGAATTCAATAAAGAAGCCCTTCCTCTGAAACATTAAATCTGTCCTGTGGATTTGCTATTGGCCATGTTGTGTTCTTTTGCATATTTGTTGGGCTCTTGTCATTGGTTGGCTATTTCTTTTGGGATCCATGCCTCTGGGTATATCTGTTCTAACTCTCCTTTTTCTACCAACATGGTCATTAAGCTTCATATGGTTTTGGTTTCCTATGTTTTTCTCACCTCATAATTTGTTGGTGCTTTGTTTCACCCCCTGGATGCATATCTCTTTTCATAGGGTTTGGTCAGCTTCCCCATTATCTTGGTCAGTTTCTTATTCATATTTGTGGTGGGAAGTTGGCTTCCCCACAGTCTTGGTTAGTGCTTCATATTTATTCATGGATCACTAGTTTCTCTTTTGCTTCGAATGGTTTTGGAAGTCTGCGCAGTGTTTGTGGGTTATTTTCTTTACTCAATGGACTAGTATTGAGTTTCAATGGTCCTGATCCAAAAGGAATTTTCTTTCCCTAGTTCGCTTGTTCATGAGAATCTTGGTGTTATCTTTGATCTAGGTGATGATGATATTGCTTTTGCTTTAATGAGGGTGGTGGGAAGATTGTGGTTGCAGGAAAACTCAAATGCTTCAATTGCTGAGATTTTATCTCATTTTTTCACGATTATCATGGATGTTCTCCTTGATGTTGAACTAGTTCTTATTATTGCTAACAAGTTTGTGCTTCCTGATTTGATTTCTATTTCGAATCTCTGTAAAGCATTAAATTTGCACTATTTTGATTAAGGTTCATTCCCCATTGCTGGATTTATTCATAAGAATGATTTTCTTTCTAACGGTTGTTTTGGAGATCTTCTTCTGGTTATCAGGTCAGGAATTACGAGTGATAATTTTGTGGAAACTATTTCGAGGTGTTTTCAGCTCAAGGACAAACTTCCTCCTGAGATTCTATCTGTTGGTGTTAATTTATTTTTGGCATTCAATTGTCTGCTCGATGAAGCTGTTAGGTCATTCAATAGTGACACTTCTCCTCCTCTGAAGAAAAAAGTGAAATTCTCTTTGGATCATCTACTGCCACTGTCATACTATGAAGTTGGATCTAGTTTGCCGCTTGATAAGGAGAAATGATTTGCTTTGGTATCTAGTACCAAGCCATTGTATCTTGTTTTGGGTCTTTTTCTGTGGGGAGCTTCTCTGGGGGGTTAAGTGATAATATCATGTTTGGGGTATCTTTCTGGGTCTGGTTGGGGTTTTAGGTTAGTTTTTCTGTTTTTTTTTTAGCTATAATCAGAGGTTTTCTTCCTTAGTTCTTTCCTACCGGTATGCTCCTTTTGAACAAGGGCTTGTAAACTTTTTCCTAATCAATAAAATGTTCAATGGCATAGCCACTTTTATTTAAAATAAATAAATAAATAAGTCTTAAATTAAAAACTTATTTAATTTCAAATTAAAGAAATTATAAATAAATTTAGGAAATATGAAATTTGCATGAAATCATGCAAAGTTTTAGATAAGCGATCAGTTCTAAAATTAAGAACTCGAGTAAACGTTATATGCATGTTAATATCAAACTGAAGAGGATTTTTGTTAAGAGGGGGATAACATCAATTGGAAAAGGGGGAAAATTTTAGGGCAGGAGAAGAGAAGACTATAAAGATCTAAAGAATTCGGGCAGCTGATTGGCATTAAGGGAGAGCTCCAGAGATTCATCGAGTCAAGCCCTTGCTCTTTCTAGGTTGGTTTAATAAAATTTCAGGTATGATTTCAGCTAGTTATGATGGAATTGCTGCTCAAAGTGTTGTCATTTTGGTATTCTAACTCTCATTTTTAAACCTCAGCAAAAACCCCTCAAAAGTTGCAGTAGTATGTCTCCCAACCTCATAAAAGATGTAAATTCTTGCTTTATTATCATTATTTTCATGTCCCTGTGCTTTCTTTATGTTTATCTGTGTCATAAAGATTTCTCTATTAATTATGTTGTAAGAATTCCCGTGAGCAGGCCAGAAAAATTTGTTTTGAATGAATTATATCAGAGTCTTCCTATACAACTTTCTATAAAAATTGTTGAACAATATTGTTAGAATTATCCGCCAAAGATTCCAGAAAAGTTAAGTTATATTTTCCTCGCTCAAAATGATGCCTGAAACATACCTAATTTTGTATAGATGTGTTAGGTCTCAAATTTAAGACCTTATCATGACTACGCACTAAAGGATGCCCTGCCACTTGAATACTGGAGTGTTTGTAGTTTCAGGTATCAGCTTGTTTTCTTTCATCATGAAATCGAAAAATTTGCACCCAATTAACTAGTGTGGCCCTAGATATGATTAAATTCTTGCTTTATTTCATCTCTCCCTCAAGCCTCAAATAGCCTGGCATGTTGATCTGCTCAAAATAATATATACTTGCATTTGTTGCATATGTTTTCTACATTCTCAGCGTCCATGAGATCACATTTATGAAGTAAAATAATTAAAAAGTTTTTGTGTCTTGCTTGCACCTCATGCCAATCCGTCAGTTGCATTTTCTTGAGAGTTTCTAATTCCTTTTAAACAGATCCATTGGTGCATATCTTGCAGTCATGGTATTGCCTGAAATGGCATGTCTTGGAGGAAGATTGCCAAGCAATTCATACGCCCAATCTGCGCTTTCATATTTTACAAGCATGCTAGCCAGGGAATTTGCATTGTAACATCTTCCAAGAATCCACTTCATTATGCCTTGTATTCTAGAGCTTCTTAATTTTGTCACAGGTCGTGGGGTTTTGGTTTTTACACCTGTAAATTGTAATTTTATTGTGAATTTCTGAAGCTTACATTTTATCGAATCCATTTTTGCCCATACCCACAACTACACAGAAATTGATTGTAAGTTTTATTTTATTCAGCTTCCATATAAATTGGTAATGATGATATTCGTGTGTTTGTCTTTTCCCATAAATTTAATTCATCTTCCTTTTATTTATGAAGATTTTAATATATTTAATTATCATTCATTATATTTTAACCCCTATTTGATTTCAAATATAAACATGTAAATTTTAAATTTTCAATCTCTTTTCACTAATTATTGTTAGTCAAATTTGTCGTATATTTTGTGAGTGGTTGGTATTTAAACTTTTAATATGGATTTAATTGGATAGAAAGAAGCATCGATTTATTTACTTTATGAAAGTTAAAACATATTTACATTTTAAGTTTCAAATTGTGAGTGTTTAAAAAGTATTAGTCATGCACGTTATATTTAAATGTTAGATTAGGGAAAGATTGTATTCAAAATGTTTGTGGAAATTTTACCTTTTAGGATGGGTTATGAGTATAGGTTAATAGGGAGCGTATATATTTCTTTTCTAGTTCTACTTTTATTGTTGTATACAACTTTATGCTTGGCCAAGCTACTTAGACCATTGAAATAGATGGATTTATTATATATGTTTTCTCTCTACCATATCCTAATATCGATCATAGCATGTTCTCGTATGATATAAATGTATGTAAATATATTAGGCATGTACCATATTCCATCTTGTTCATTGATTTCTTTTGTTAAGCATCTCGTGTAGGGTCGATGGTTCTTCATGTCAGGAAGAACTCTCCGGGGAAGCGTAAGCTTCATGGTTGGGCGGATAAAGCGCATGGACCATGTTATCACCCTTTGAGTTACAGGATGATCATTGGATTGGACTATTGAAGATTATAATATTGTGTACATTACTTATACTTTTATTAAACATTTTTCTAACTTATTGGTGATAGACTGTCTAAGTCAGCTATTGTATCATGTTATTTCATGTACGTATGATTCGTGTATGAATGATATGTCATATGATGACATGTCATGTATGGAGTTATTTCTCATGTATTGGTGCACTTGTAATTACTTTTTGTTAATATGTTTATTTGGATGTTTACTTAGAATTCATACTTTACATTTTAGTATCAGAGCTCTAGGTTAAACACTAGGGCCTTTGTCCATTATGCTAAGATGCATACGTTTCAAGATGTAGGTTACTCCTAGTTTACCATAATGGACACTAGACACACTAATCACAGTGGATCAAGAAACGAGAAAAATGACAAATTGAACCAGATCCTTAACCTCTTGACCCAACAAGGGGCTAGGATGGACAATTTGGAACAAGATATCAGAGGAATGTGAGGGGGTATAAACCAAAATAAGAACCCAAGGAATGAGGAATGAAATCAGGACCAAGGAGGTAATAATAGGGCTAGGATTGAGGGAGAGTTGGGCAAGGACCTTAAGAGGATAGAATTTCCTTTAAAGTTAGATGGAAAGACCATTGGTGATGGAGAATAGGCATGGGTTATAGAGATGAAGAAGTATTTTGAACTCCACAACTTATCCAATGAGACTAAGATGGTTTGGGCTATATACCAGCTCACTGGAGAGGCAACCACTTGATGGGATAATGAGAAGGTGGAGAAGAAGCTAATTCTAGGGGATATCACTTGGGAACACTTCCTCCAGCTTTGCAGAAAAAGGTGGCTTCCATAGCTCTTCTTTGATAAGAAGATGATGGAGTTGCAGAATTCAATCCAAGCTAATATGATGGTGACCCAATATTTGGGAGTTCACTAATCTACTCATGTATCGTAGTACCAGATGGATGAATGTTTCCAAATTTGAAAGTTTATTTTGTGATTGAGGCCCCATATCAAATTAGAGGTGGATATTCATACCCCCCTAACTATGGATGAAATCTTCGAGAAGGCCACAAAACAAGAACAAAAGTTGCAACAATTGGCTAACTATCGTAAGAGTTTGAACTCTAAGCCTAGGTTTGGCAACAAGAAGTTTTAGAATAGCAATAACCAACAAGGGAACAATAATCACCAAATCTGAAATCTGAAGTGAGGTAATAATTTCCAAGAAAAGGGTGAAGGTAGCTATGATGGGAATAATAAGAGGGCCAACAACAAAAATAGAAATTAAAACAACAAGAGGAACTTCAACAAAGACAATCCAGGAGGACAACAAGGGCCACATGATGGATTCTATACTTGTGGGGGAGATCACTATGCTACTAATTATCCACAATGATCCAAGGTGCAAAGAGAAGGAAATCAATAACGGGCGCTACAACACCAGATTCATGCAACAATGCACAACAAACAAGCTGATTTTCAAGCCTCTTTGATCCAATTGATGGGTAATCTCTTTGGTCAATCTGTTTCTATTAATAGATACTAGAGCAGCAAAATGTTTTATAAATCCAAAGATAGTTTCAAAATTACCAATTAGACTAGGGCATATGACAAATTAATGGATGGTCCATTATGGAAATCAAGTAGAAAAGAGGGTAGATTATTGTCTCTTTTGCAGTGAGTTAGAGCTTCCAAATTTTTAGACCCAAATCAATCTCTTTGTGGCATCTTTAGGATCGTATTATGTAATCTTGGGATCAAATCCATAGTTTATTGTGAGGATAAAATTTTCAATTACTTAGATGACTTTGGAAATATGATTGAGATTCATGGGATTTAGAGACCACTTGAACTTAGGAAAATCTCATCCATGTATCTTAAGAAGGCCCAAATGAATGGATGATCCATCTATGTCTTGCACATTAGTGAACTTGACAATATGAATTCATATCAAGATGACTACCTCATTTTTAAGGAATTCCAAGATGTGTTTCCAAATGATCTAATGGAGTTACCACCAAAAAGAGAATTTTATTTCTCCATTGACCTTCTACCTAGAATTGAGCCACAATCCAAGGCTCCTTACATAATGCTTACTACTGAACTATATGATTTGAAGGCCTAGTTGCAAGAATTGTTGAGCTAAGGATTCATTAGACTGAGTGTGTCTCCATGTGGTTCGCCAGTCATTTTCATAAAGAAGAAGGATGGTACCTTGTGTTTATGCATTGACTACAAGATGTTGAACATGACCACCATAAAAAATAGGTACCCCTTCCAAGGATTGATGAGCTTTTTGATCAAATGAAAGGGGCTACAATGTTCTCCAAGATAGACCTTAGGTCCAACTACCATCAATTAAGGATCAAGGATGAGGGCATTTCAAAGATAGCCTTTAGGACTTATTATGGTCACTACGAGTTCACAATTGTACCATTTAGATTGACCAACACTCTAACAACTTTTATGAAATTCATGAACAACATATTCAGGGACTGCTTGGATGATTTTGTGCTAATCTTTATAGATGATATTTTGATATACTCTAAGTATATTGAAGAGCATGATAGGCATAAAAATATAGTACTAAAATGCTTGAGAGAGCGAATTTTTTTTGGTAAGCTATCAAGTGTACTTTCTATAAGATCAAGGAAATTGTAGAATGGCCTACACCATAGAATGCGACAAATTTTCGTAGCTTCATGGGTCTTGTTGGGTGTTATAGGAAGTATGTGGAAGGTTTTTCAAGAATTGCATCACCAATCACATCACTCTAGAAGAAAGGAAAGAGATTTGAGTGGACTAAGAGGTGTGAACAAGCATTTCAAATTTTGAAGGGGAAGCTTACAACAACCCTAATTTTTACTATGCCTAATCCTAATGGGCAATTCACAGTGATCACAAATGCTTTATGAGAGGGTGTAGGAGCAGTATTAATGCAAGATGGGCAAGTGGTAGTGTATGAGTTGAACTACACACCACATGACTTGGAGCTATTTTCCATAGTTCATGCTTTGCAAATGTGGAGGAACTACCTTTTGGTAAAGTCTTTTAAGCTAAAGACAGATCACTTAGGACTCAATTTCATCTTCACACAACCAAATCTCAATGCATGATAGAGAAGGTGGCTAGAGTTCCTTAGTGAGTATGATTTTGGAATTGAATACATCAAGGGAAAGGAGAATAGAGTAGCAGATGCTCTTAGCAGAAGGAGGAACCTAGAAACTATGATAATGGCAAGGTCCAATCTGAGGCAACAAGTGGCCCAAAACTTGCAAGGAGATGAACATTATGCTAGATTCAAGCAATACTTAGAGAAGGATCCTTCATACCATCGGTTTGATGGGTATGTGTTTGAACCAAATAGAATCTTGAGATATCAAAGGAGGATGTACATTCCAAATTCTAGGGATTTGAGGAAGTTGATCTTAGAGAAAATCCATAATGCACCTTAATCAAAGCACCCTAGAGTGACCAAGATGATAGCAAAGTTAAGGCTCTATACTTTTGGCCAAGACTTAGGAAAGATGTGATTGAATTTTTAGCAAGATGCTTGAATGTCAATGAGTCAAGGCTAAGCATGTGCATCCAGTAGGACTTTTATATCCACATGATATACCTAAGTACAAGTGGTAGTTGATTAGCATGGATTTCATACAAGGGTTACCTATGAGTAAGAATAGGAATATGATGTCATCTTAGTAGTTGTAGATAAGTTGACCAAGGTGGCACATTTTGTTCTAGGGAATCTTAAGGATGGATCTTTGACTTTGGCTAAGAAATTTTTCCAAGAGATCTCTATTTTGCACAAAGTTCTTGAGACCATCATATCGGATAGGGATATACATATGACATCCAAATTTTGGATGACCTTGAATGTTGCTTTGGGAACCAAACTAAAGTTTTGTTCGACATATTATCCTCAAACAGATGGATAGATAGAGAGGGTGAACCAAGTAGTGGAGGATCTACTTCAGATGTATTGTATGGATCAACAATATAAATGGGAGGAGTACCTACCACTAGTAAAGTTTTCCTATAATAACTCTTACCATGCATCTTTGGGTATGACATAGGTCTTTTGAAGCTATTTATGGGAAAAAGTGTCATACACCCATTAGTTGGGATAGAGTGGAAGACATGATTATAATTGGTCCAAAGATGCTTAAGGATAAGGAAGAATAGATGAGGCTAGTCAAGGGGAGATTGAAGGAAGCAACAAATAGGAAAAAGAGCTATGTCAATAAGAACATGACTTTCAGAAGAAAAAAAATTAGTGGGAGATAAGGTCTTTTTGAGGGTTAAACCTCATAAGAGTTCTATTTCAATTGGGAAATCTTCCAAGTTAGCTCCAAGATTTGTGGGTCCATTTGATGTGTTGGAAGTGATTAACCCAGTTGCATACCAACTTGCTCTTCCACCTTCTCTAACTCAACTCCATGATGTATTTCAAGTTTCTATGCTTAAGCCATGCCATCTAGACATAGAGCACATACTTTATTGACATTCTTTCTAGGTGCAGGATATAGGAGTGGTGCTAGTGGAGCCCATTTGAATCCTAGATAGATGCAACGTTAAGTTGTGAAATAGATACATCATTCAGTATAAGGTCCAATGGGACCAGTATTTTGTGGATAGTGCCACATGGGAGGATGCAGAGGAGATAGACCATTTCTTCCCTCATTTGAGTGCATAGTTTTAGACACATGGTTGTTTAGATGAGATACTTTGTTACTTTGTTTTGCATACTATGATAGTTGATTTTACATACTGGGATACTTATTTAGCATAGAGTGGTATTTTATTTACTTTAGTGTTTTTCTAATAAGACATTCGGATGATGTCTCTTCCAAGTGGGGAAGGATGTCACACACAAATTCTTTGCTTATATAGTTTTGATATTATATTATTTGGAAAACTACTAGACCCTTGGATCTTTTACATGTGTTAATCTATGAGTGATGTTATGGATGATAGTTAGATGAATTTTGATTTTGATGCATATGTTAGATTATATGATGATATAATGCACATTGATTATGATTATATGGGCTACCATGTACTAATGAAAAAATTAAGTGTAAATGAATGCAAGTACATGTTGAAGATGAGAGAATGATCGAGGTAGAGATGTTTAGCCAATTGACATCAATGAATATGATGGGGAATCTTGCACACAACATGTAGATTCATTTGTTTCACATTTTACATCTAGTTTGGCCAAGAATATTATGTGTGCATGCTTTGTGTTTGTTTGAAAATGAAGAAAATTAGTTAATCTGCATTTTAATGAGGTTAGTTAAACAAAAATAAAATTGATTTAATTAAAAGAGATTAAATATGCTTTTTTTTTTATCAAAATTGCTTCCCCTTGTTGTGCATTATGTGTATTTTGTAATCTAAAATTAAATTAAATAAATTGGAAAAAGAAAAATAATAATAATAAAGATTTTAATTTGGTTGGTAAATTCATTTTTATAAATTGATATAAAAGTTAGTGAAAACAAATTTATAAACAGTTTAAAATTAAATATTGCATGATATTTAATTTACTTAAATAAATAAGTCTTAAATTAAAAATAAAATTTATTTAATTTTAAATTAAGGAAATTATAAATAAATTTAGGAAATATGAAATTTGCATGAAATCATGCAAATTATTTGATAAGCAATCAATTCTAAAATTAAGAACTAGATTAAACATTAGATGCATGTTAATATCAAACTGGAGAGGATTTTTATTAAGAGGGGGATAACATCGATTGGAAAAGGGGACAAATTTTGGGGTAGGATAAGAGGAGACTATGCAAATCTAAGGAATCCAGGCAGCTGGTTGGCATTAAGGGAGAGCTCTAAAGATTCATTGAGTCAAGCCCTTGCTCTATCCAAGTTGGTTTAATAAATTTTTAGGTCTGATTTCAGCTAGTTATGATGGAATTGCTGCTCAAAGTGTTGTCATCTTAGTATTCGAACTCTCATTTTCAAACCTCAGTAACAAACCCCTCAAAAGTTGAAGTAGCATGTCTCCCAACCTCATAAAAAATGCAAATTCTTGCTTTATTATCATTATTTCATTCTTTATGTTTATATGTGTCATAAATATTTCTCTATTAATTATGTTGTAAGAATTCTCATGAACAAGACAGAAATTTTTTTTTTTTAATGAATTATATCAGAGTCTGTCTTTACAACTTTCTATAAAAATTGTTTGTTGAACAGTATTGTTAGAATTATCCACTAAAGATTCCAACAAAGTTAAGTTATATTTTCCTTGCTCAAATGATTCCTAAAACATACCTAATTTTGTATAGATGTGTCAGGTCTCAAATTTAAGACCTTATCATGAATAGGCACTAAAGGATGCCCTGCCACTTGAATACTGGCATCATTGTAGTTTCAGGTATCGGCTTGTTTTCTTTCATCATGAAATCAACAATTTTGGACCCAATTAACTAATCTGGTCTTAGATACAATCAAATTCTTGGTTTATTTCATCTCTCCTTCAAGCCTCGAACAACTTGGCATGTCGATCTACTCAAAATAATATTATACTTGCATTTGTTGCATATATTTTCTACATTCTTGGCATCCATGAGATCACATTTCTGAGGTAAAATAATTAAAAAGTTTTTGTGTCTTTCCTCCGCCTCATGCCAATCTGTTTGTTGTATTTGCTCGAGAGTTTCTAAGCCATTTTCAATAGATCCATTGGTGCATATCTAGCAATCGTGGTATTGCCTTTGGTAAATCAAGAAATAGGAAAGTTTACACATGATTATAAAGAGTTTGTTGAAAACATTATAAGTGATGATGCGACACCATAGTAAATTCCATGTGAAGTCTCTGAAATGTCATCTGAAATATAAATTCATATACCCTATCTGCAAACTAATGTATCTTATGATATTAATGCCAGAATATCTAGCTATTCAAGTGCATCACATGGAAAGGTCAACATAAGAAATGTTCCTTATGATAGCTTCAAAGACTCAAGTGACCATCTAGACCAGAACATGAACAAGTTGGATGTTGTTAAGGGTGTTACCAAGCATGCAAAGATTAACAAGCAAGAGAAAATTTCACCAGGATTTATGTCTATTAAAGAAAGCAACTAGGGCACTTTGAGGAAGAAATGTGTTAATGAAATTTTGGACTTAAATAGGCAACTTGGTAATCATATTCAACTATAGGAAGGTTTATCTACATCAAAAAATAATAAAGGAAGGTTGCACATGTAAGAGAGGATGTCTCAAGAATGGAAAAAGTAGAAATAAATGCAATCCTATAGACAGAGTAAAATTTGAAGGTCAAAATAATCTACCTCCCATTCAAGATATCAACAACCATTATGCTTCTGAAAAGAGCAATTATTGCTCCTCTAATAATTCAGATGCTACCAATATGCCCTCTTTTGATAGTGATCAAGATCTTGAAAGGTTTGAATCTCATTTTCCTTACAAATTGTGAAAAGTTGAGTCCACATTTATTTAAGATTCACTCAAGGCTAGTTGTTTTGTACACTAAACAAACAATTTTGGCCCCATGTGATCACTATAGAACATTCTTTGATAAAA
This sequence comes from Sequoia sempervirens, assembly GCA_007258455.2. Taxonomy (NCBI): domain Eukaryota; kingdom Viridiplantae; phylum Streptophyta; class Pinopsida; order Cupressales; family Cupressaceae; genus Sequoia; species Sequoia sempervirens. The sequence goes on from VDFB02332840.1 coordinate 20,911, forward strand.
CCATCATAGATCATTGTGAACATTCCTCACATACTTTAGAGTGAAAATTATGTGATCCACATAGTTGCAATGTGAATGCATCATCAAAGAGAGTGGAGTAAGAAGAGATGGAGGGAGAGGTAGGCGTGGAAGGAGTGAGAGACATAGGGAAAGAGGAAATAGAGGGGAAGAGAGGTGAGAGACCTATAGGGGAGAGAGAGGTGAGATGGGGGCTTAAGGAGGGAGGGGAAATAGAGATGGGGGTTTAAGGAGAGAGGGGGAGATAGAGATTGAGAGATGAAGAAAGGGGGGGCATCCTAGAGAGGGGAGGGAGAAGAGGAGAGACAAAAGAAAAAAGAGAGAGGAATAAGGATGGAGGGAAAGTGGATGGAAGAGGAGTGGATGGAGAGGAGATGGAAGGAGGGATGGAGGTGGAGAAATGAGATCAGAAAAGGGGTGGGGAGGGAAAGAGGTGGAGATGGAGGAAATATAGGAGGGGAGGATCTGGAGGAGGGGGAGAGGAGAGAGATAGATGGAGGAAGAGATGGAAGGACGGAGGAGGAGAGGGAGGAAGGAGGAGGAAGGTGGAGGAGGGGTGGAGAGAGGAGGGGAGAGACGGAGGAATGGAATGGATAGAAGGGGAACGGAAGAGAGGGAGTGAAAAAGGTAAAACCTCAACTATCCATCATCAATCGTAAAACCTAAACTCTAAGCCTTAATCAAAGTGGGGGAGAGAGAGAGAGATGAAGAGAAAGAGAATTTGGCTCTAGCATTCTAAAAATACATTTTTATTTGGTGAGCAACAATTTTGACACTCGCCAAATGATTTACATTGGGAAATACCAACCCTTTGGGTTGGATTTTCCTTGGGCAAGGGTTGGATGACCATTTCATGCCAAAGATATGTTTGTAAAAAGGTAAAAAAATCACACATTTTTGGTTGTGCTCTCCATCAAATTTGCACGTGTTTCAATGCAAATTTATAAAAATACCAGGATGAAATTAAGCTCTCTCTTAGCTATCTAACCATATAAATTTTAATTATGTTAAGGTTTTCATCTTTAATTTCTTTTGTTAGTGCGCCAGTTTTTGTCAAAAACCAACATATGGTATTTTGGGGTATAGTTTTTTACTCGTTCATCGAATTTTAAAAAAATTACATTTTTTAGAAACTAGACTCCATTATACATGTATTGAAAACAATAAAATTGATTTTTTATTAGTTTTCAAAAAGTTTACGGGGTAGCATGCTCAATTTCTATTTTTCATGACATGTGTCCACTTTAAAAAAAAGTATTAAAAAATCATATATTCATTAAAAATTAGTCAAAAATCCATTATAAACTACATGGTGTTAGCTAATTTCTCATTGTAGTGATTTTTTTAAATCTAAAAAAAGTTAACATATTAGGGGGGGCACACTAGATGTTATGTTATGTTTTTTTGAAAAAATAGGACCACTTTGTGTGCTCCCCCTTTTTGAAACCCTTAATCTTTACCGTTTTCAAAAATAATTAGTAGTTTAGAAAGTAGATTCAAAGCACTACAACTCTTATTCTTGTTTCATCTTCCAATTTTGAGTGTAACTATCTTCATTTTTTCATTGAATATTAGACTTTGTTGATTTCAAAAAAAAAAAGTGGCATCTTAAGACCCCCTTTTTGGATCACATCTTGGTGCACTTACCTAGAGTCATAATAAGATAAATAAAACTAATCTAATCTACTTTTACCTCCATCAAAAACACCTATCCAAGTACTCCATCATAAAGTATAAAATTATGCTATTATGGTGATGTGTGGATTGCTCATAAAACCTTAGCATAACCTTGTTAAGCAAAAGTGAGATGAAAAATGAGTATAGTTTGGTTGTGAATTTGAGGAGGGACTGAATGATCAAATGATGGATATTTTATAGCTTTCAAGGATATCAGGTCAATGGTGTGGGATGTGAGATGAGATCGATAGATGAGGATTTTTGAGAGGCCATGAATAACGTGCATGGGTAGATGAAGTGGAGTGAGTGAGAGTGAACTAAGGTTGAAGTTCAATAAACTCACTAAATTTAGCAAATGATCAATAAATTTAAATTTGGTCACTATATATAGGATTGGAGGAATAAAGATAAAAATGATATAATTAGCAAATAGATAAATAATAATTTTATTTAATTTTAGAAGAATATACAAACTAAAGAAATTAAATAATTATGTAGAGAGGTGTTCTACAGTCACATAATGGATTGAAGAGCCTGTGTACATAAAAAATCCTTGGGCTTTAATTTAATGTCTTAATGAAATGTAGGTGGCTACACAACGGTTGGCGTGAAGTGAGAGAGGAATAGGTTGGAAACAACTACACATAGGTTTGAAATGTAATGAAATGGTGTCAAAAGGTGAGGCGATCGTAAGGTAGTGGAATAGTTGACAACTGGTACATTTTGAATTCCAACCAAAATGGTCCACTCCCATCGCTTGGAATGGTGAGCGCTACATATACTTCTTGCATTGGGAGTTTCTTATAAAGCACAAGGAGAAGCATATTATCACTCGACGATACAAAGAACAACCTCTGCAATGGATTTTGTTGGTTTGTAAAAGACCCACCTCTACGACAATTTCTCTAATAACTCCTAGTTGTTGGAATTTGCATTTGGCTGCCATAGTATGTTCATTGTTTCTTAATATCAATAACTAATGCCAATTCCATTGTGTTACACCCTATTTCTAAGTTACTAGATTATTGTTACCTTTATGAGTAAATATGTTTTTAATGCAAGATTATGACTTTAATATGTTCAATGAATGAATGAAATATATGAATATGCATTATGATGAATTACTCTTTTTAAATGATTAAATGATGCAAATGATACATGATGAATATGATTTTCATGTTATCAGCTAACTTCATTCATGTTGCACTAAGTTGGATGCAGAACAGGTTCAAACCCTCTAGAGGGGCAGGGAGAGTATCACCGGCCAGGAGAGGAGTTTGGTATGGAAACCATTGTCATGATCATTTGAGTAGATGCATACACATACTGCACTGGGTAGGGTAACCTTGATGAGTCAGTGTTGGTATGTGATAAACCATGTTGTTAGCTTTTTGGGTTGACAGGAATGTTGGGGTGATTGTCTTTGATTCTCTTTGATTGTTTAGTCAATTTGAGTCATAGTGTTAAAATCCTTTTCATGAGCATGAGATATTTTTATATTGTGTGTTGGATATATATATATATATGGGTACGTATACATATAGAATATGTATGTATGTATATATACAAAGGCGCATACATATATACGTATGTAGGTATGAGCATACATAGATAGAAATGTCTATGTGAACCCATATGTAGATACATAATACCTAGGAAAATATTTGCATTTATAAATATATATGTATGTATTATATATACGCATCAATATATAGATATGCTATTATATTTAAGTAATGATATATATATATATATATATATCATTTTATTATAATATGTATGTATATAAATATATATATGCCACAAATATATATATTTATCACAAGTTGAATATATATATATATATGAAGGATGTTATGCGCATACTATTGCTAGTATAAGTAATGCGATAGAAGTAAATGAAAATAGCATATTATATGTGTTTGAAGGAGGGTGAATTACCATGCATGGGTAAAAGATTATAAAAGTCACGCCATGGTATAAGTGGCAAATATTGCAGCAAATTTTAATAGTTGTTTGGAAGTAGATTCTAAGCATGATATTACTATTATAAAGTGTGCAAAGGTAGTCAAATAACCATGTGTTAGAATGAGTCAAATTGCCACACATATGGGATGGGAGGTGTGTAAAATCAATGTTGTTTGTAAACATTTAAAATGTAACTGTTATGAAAACTTGAAGCCACCATTATAGGTGCCAAATAGCCAGCAATAAGTAAGATAAAAGCCACAATATGAGTAGGAAAACAAATAGGACTATGTAAGCCCATGCACAACTCCAAAAAGGGAGTTTTGACTGAGTAAAAGTACATGTGTAATGTTGTGAAAACCATGACTTGGTAGAGGAACAAACTGAATAAGTTTGGACTCAATGTGCGATATGAAATGGGAGCTTTTTATTGAGCTTTTGTATAGAAAATCATAAGGAAGAAGTCAACTGGGGCATAGAAATTGTGAGAGGCATGTGAGAGTTTTTATGAGAAATTTGCAACCATTTCAACCAACTAAGCCCACAGCTAGAAAAGGGAAGAAAGGTGGTGAAAAACTTAGTTATCTTTCAGCTGGAAACTACTCTCCAAATTTGTATAAATAGAGGGTTGTAGTTTAATGTTTTGTTGTCCATGGTTGTGAAGGAAAAGTAGAAATTTGTGTCACACTTTTAGCCAGCTTATCAGCACAAGTGAATTTTAGTATTTATAACTAAAAATCAATTTTGGTCAAACATATGATCTAGTAAGATTCATTCTAGATAAGTTAAATATGTCCACAATTTTTCCAACTAAAATTGTTGGCTAAATGCATATGTAGCACCACTTTGAATCCAATTTACAAAAAAAAAAAAAATTATTTGAAATTTTTAATGTTTCAACAACTAATACTCATATAAGTAACATTTTTTTAAAATGTAAAAATACCCTTTTGTAGATCTATAAGTGTATTTTTCAAATATATATTTATTTTAATAGTTCAATTATTATCTATATTTTATTTTTATTTTTTTACTAAAAGTAGGTTATTAGCACAAAAATATTAGGTTGATTACCATGTCAAGAAATATACTAAAATTTATTAAAAAAATATGATGCCCTAGATAAAAGAATCTAGATTAAGATAGTATAATATATTTTCTATTTTAGATAAATATTTAATATAAAATTTGACGTCAAGTGGAAACAAACGTGTTTTAATACACACATTTACATATTTATTTAAAAATTTATTAAAATTGTAAAAAAAAATTCATGCCCTAAAGTTTCAAGTTACAAATATACACAAAAAAGTTGAAGGAAAAAAAATCTAAATTTAACTATATAAAGCTTGAGGGCGGGTGCAAAAAGATCAGGGGCCAAAAAGTGGCCAAAATTTCAAAACTTATTTGATAGGCTATAACGCAAGCACATTATAACGCGCCCGCGTTATGGCTTGGTGTGACCAAGCCAAGGCCCGGTCACATCGAGCCTATAGCGTGCTTGCTATATAAAACGAGCACATTATAGCTCATTAAAAAAAAAAAAAAGCAAACAACTTCATTTATATTCTCACTGTGTTTTTTGCTGCCCACGGCCAAGAAAACCTGCATTTGTGCGCTCACATTTTGGAAAGAGCTTAACTTGCAATTTCTTCATCGATTTATTGCAATTTCATTGCCAAGAAGCTGTCACATCGACGAGGAGGTCAAACAAGTAAGAATTATTTATTTTTTGTTGTGAATTTGTTGTTAAATAGGTAGTTTTAGGTTGTTTTTGATATTCATTTGTTTAATTTGTAGGAAATGTTAATGAACCTAAAAATCCCTCCCAAAATCATGAACAACTAGAGCAACAAGCACCCGAATAAAATCCTCAACAACCACAACAACAATCTCCTCCACCAATTCCTCAACATTCTCTTGGCACTCAACAAAATTTAATGGGGGTAATTGAAAACAATAAAAAATAGATTGAGGAGTTAATCACGAGGTTGAACGATCCAGTAAGTTCAACCATGGAAAGAGAACTTGCGAGTTCACTTCAAGAAATGTTAAAACATGTAGATGCAATAAAAAATAATTAAGTGGTTGGGAAAATAGGAGGCAGACGTTTAGAAATTTTTTATGCAGATAAATTATCATATAAAGAAGTAAAAGATGAAAAAAATATAAAATATGATTTGTGCTCACTATTCACTGACCCACACATAAATAAAAATCTTGACCTTAATTCCAAGAGGTTTCCTATCCATTGGTGCCACCACTAAGGGATTAGGAACAATTTTTGGAAAGGTGGTACATGGTTTTTGACTATCTACCATGCAACAATTTTGAAGTCCCCCAATATTTCTTGAGGAAACTCTACTATGAGTTCATCCTCAACAAAATCCCCAACTACTTTGATATGAGGGACTTTTAGGGGAGAGGTGGGGGGTTCGCACAAGATAGACCTAGTGCACGACTAGATCCTCAACAACAAGGGAGATGAGCTCTCGCTAGGTCGGCTTGTGAGCATGTTGTTATCCCTTCTGTCACAAAGGAGAGTGTTGAAGTGGACACTTTGCATTCTATCAGCTCTTTGACGCAAAGTATCATCCAACATGCTAGTCCCGTAGTACAACACCATCCAAGGGAGTCTTCAAGGGGTAGGCTTCCACCCCATTCTTATCAGGTTTGCGGGTTGGCTTGTACATATGACCCCACAAACACTCAGGAGGATGGTGCACATGATACGTCACAAGCCGTGAGGATGGTGATGGAAACTGACATTTTGAATCATGATTTCGGAATCGATACTCAGGTAAACGTTAGCATGTTCATTGAATTTAATTTATTAAATTTCATTTTTGAAATGCAAGATTAACTAATTTAGTTTTGTGATATTAATAAAATTTTAGGGTCATAGTGTTGATATTGGATACACCGGCCCTCCACCTATTTATTACTCCACTGCATCTACCACTGAGGTATGTAACTAGTAAACAATTATAAATTTATTACATGTGAATAGCATTGTTATATGAATGGTATTCTAATATCTAATTTTGGATGTTGAATAGGCTAATATTGGAGGTTTTGTGGAAACACCTCCCAGTGCCAGTGGAGTTGGACAAACCTTCACGCAGGTAATAGAATAAATAGTTTAACTAATGAATTGTACTTAATAGATTTGTGTAATTTATATTCATATCGTTGATTACATTGCATTGCACATCTTTCAAACTTAAAGCATTACTTCACATTACATAACTAATAACTAGATGTTGATAGATGACAAACTTTTAATTACAATATAGTTGTTTAGAAATTCAACATAAGCAATGATGCAATTACTTCACATAGCATAAGTAACAACTAGGAGTAGCTTCCAATTTCATTTGCTTGTCATGGCATTCCATGAGACCACTTTTTATTGAGGCATTTTTTCAAACAGTTCACTACCTTGTCTATGCTATGGATGCTTGGAAGAAATATATGAAAGAATAATAGTAAGCAACACCATACACAAGGCAATGAGTTGTTTGAAAAAATGCCTCAAAGAAATGTGGTCTCATGGTGATGTCCATCACCATGAGACCCAGTCTCTTTGAGGCATTTTTTCAAACAACTCACTGCCTTTTCTATGCTACCACATTTTCCATACATGTCTACCAAAGCATTTTATCAAACAGTTCACTTCCTTGCTGCTATGGCTAAAATCCTAAAGAAGGTGCTTTCTAACAAACTATGGATTCTTGGAAAATAATCTATCAAAGCATAATAGTAAGCAATGGCATAGACAAGGTAGTGAGTAGTTTGAAAAAATTCCTCAAAGAAATGTGGTCTCATGGTGATGGAATGACAAGGTAGTGAGTAGTTTGAAAAAATTTCTCGAAGAAATGTGGTCTCATGGTGATGGAATGTCATTCCATCACCATGAGACTACATTTCTTTGAGGCATTTTTTCAAACAGCTCACCACCTTTTCTATGCTACCACATTTTTCATACATGTCTACCAAATAATTTTATCAAACTACTCACTTCCTTGCTGCTATGGCTAAAAGCCTAAAAAAGGTACATTTTCCAACAAACTATGGATGCTTGGAAAAAATCTATCAAAGCATAATAGTAAGCAATATCATAGACAAGGCAGTGAGTAGTTTGAAAAAATGTCTCAAAGAAATGTGGCCTCATGGTGATGGAATGCCATTCCATCACCATGAGACAAAGCATAATAGTAAGCAATAGCATAGACAAGGCAGTGGGTAGTTTGAAAAAATGTCTCAAAGAAATGTGGCCTCATGGTGATGGAATGCCATTCCATCACCATGAGACCACATTTCTTTGAGGCATTTTTTCAAACAGCTCACCGCCTTTTCTAAGCTACCACATTTTCCATACATGTCTACCAAAGCATTTTATCAAATTACTCACTTCCTTGCTACTATGGCTAAAATCCTAAAATAGATGCTTTCCAAAAAACTATGGATGCCTAGAAAAAATCTATCAAAGCATAATAGTAAGCAATAGCATAGACAAGGAAGTGAGTAGTTTGAAAAAATGCTTTGAAGAAATGTGGTCTCATGGTGATGGAATGCCATTCCATCACCATGAGACCATATTTCTTTGAGAAATTTTTTCAAACATTTCACCACCTTTTCTATGCTACCACATTTTCCATAAATGTCTACCAAAGCATTTTATCAATCTACTCACTTCCTTGTTGCTATGGCTAAAAGCCTAAAATAGGTGCTTTCTAACAAACTATGGATGCTTGGAAAAAATCTATCAAAGCATAATAGTAAGCAATAGCATAGACAAGGCAGTGAGTAGTTTTAAAAAATGCCTCAAAGAAATGTGGTCTCATGGTGATGGAATGCCATTCCATCACCATGAGACCACATTTCCTTGAGGCATTTCTTCAAATAGCTCATTGCCTTTTCTATGCTACCACATTTTCCATACACATCTACCAAAGCATTTAATCAATCTACTCACTTCCTTGCTGATATGGCTAAAAGCCTAAATTAGGTGCTTTCCAACAAACTATGGATGCTTGGAAAAAATCTATCAAAGCATAATAGTAAGAAATAGCATAGACAAGGCAGTGAGTAGTTTGAAAAAATGCTTTGAAGAAATGTGGTCTCATGGTGATGGAATGCCATTCCATCACCATGAGACTAAATTTCTCTAAGGAATTTTTTTAAACAGCTCACCACCTTTTCTATGCTACCACATTTTCCATACATGTCTACCAAATCATTTTATCAAACTACTTGAACTTCCTTGTTGCTATGGCTAAAAGCCTAAAAAATGTGCTTTCCAACAAACTATAGATGCTTGGAAAAAATCTATCAAAGCTTAGTAGGAAGCAATAGCATAGACAAGACAATGAGTAGTTTGAAAAAATGCCTCAAAGAAATGCAGTCTCGTGGTGATGGAATACTACTTGAACTTCCTTGTTGCTATGGCTAAAAGCCTAAAAAAGGTGCTTTCCAACAAATTATGGATGCTTGGAAAAATCTATCAAAGCATAATAGGAAGCAATAGCATAGAAAAGGTGGTGAGCTGTTTGAAAAAATGCCTCAAAGAAATGCAGTCTCATGGTGATGGAATGCCATTCCATCACCATGAGACTGCATTTCTTTGAGGCATTTTTTCAAACAGCTCACCACCTTTTCTATGCTACCACATTTTCCATACATGTCTATGAAAGCATTTTATCAAACTACTCACTTCCTTGCTACTATGGCTAAAAGCATAAAATAGGTGCTTCCAACAAACTATGGATGCTTGGAAAAAATCTACCAAAGAATAATAGTAAGCATATCACCATCAAGGAAGTGAGTAGTTTGAAAAAATTCCTTGAAGAAATGTGGTCTCATGGTGATGGAATACCATTCCATCACCATGATACCACATTTCTTTGAATATTTTTTTCAAACAACTCATTGCCTGAAGAATAGAAATCAATCCATTAGCCAAAATTTCCCTCCAAATTCTTTTCAAGGTCCTCATCCTCATCCTCAATTTACCAATCCATGGAACCTTCCACCTTTTATTCCGCTTGTTCATATCCCGACCCCTCCCTCTTCATGTCATGATCGCCCTCCATCTCATAACTAAGAGCACACTATACCATCCACCCCATCCCAACATAATACCATAGAGAAGGAAATTAACTGTTTGAATAAATGCCTCAAAGAATTGTGGTCTCATGGTGATGGAATGTCATGACACATTTGTTTGTAATGGCATTCCATCACCATGAGACCACATTTCTTTGAGCCATTTTTTTCAACAATTTACCGCCTTCTCTATGCTACCACAATTTTCGTACATGTCTACCAAAGCATTTTATCAAACGGTTCACTGCCTTGCTTCTATGGATAAAATCCTAAAATAGGTGCTTTCAAACAAGCTATGGATAGGTAAAATAGTAAGCATGATAGTCAAATATATATAGTTCGATAAGTAATCAAAATTTTGTTCATTATCTCATACATTATAAGCCATGACGTGCATCACTATTGTAGTTTCCATGATTGAATAATTTTTTGTTTTATTTTTAGATGTTGGAAGTGAATACACCTCCACATGTTCATAAGGCAATGGAGCTTGGTGTTTCTTCTACTATAGACTCCTCGATGCCTCTCACAGAGGTGAGGTACATTACAAAATTTCAATTTACATTCATTGTTATAGTTGTTAGTTGGTTAAAAATCAAACCATTATTGATTCATAGTTTAATTTCTCTTTGGATGGTTTCTATAGGGCTTCAACACACCACAACATGGGCATGTGAATATTTCCCTCGAGGAGAGTGATCGTCTAGTGGCGGTAAGTGATTATTTTGTTAAATATATCATTTTTTATAATGTAATTTCTATATATTAATATCTTTACTTGTTATTGTAACAGATAAAGCTTGGCCAAGACCTAAACCCTAGGAGGAGCACCAGGAGCACTCCTCAAAATAAATGAGTGACAGACTTATCGCCATCCGAACGACAAGCAAAGGGCAAGAGTTTATTTCGATAGCATGGAGAGCAATGACTTTTGATTCCAGAGCCCTTTGTTGTATGCCTATATGGCATTTTTATACATATTTTGTATTACATATATTTGACATTGTATGCCTATATGGCATTCTCGTAAGCCTATATGGCTATTTTGTATATATTTTATACTTATATCGACATATATTGATATATGCCTACATGGCTATTTGGCTAATACAAATCTTTTTTATCGATGGTGTCCATATTTGCATTATAAATCCACGGTTCAATAGATATGACTTACGCTTATTCAAGTGTATACTTTACAACTTATGTGTATACTTTGTGACTTACAGGTATTCCAATGTATACTTTACGACTTACGTATTTTCATGCGTATACCTTGTATTCATGCATATACTTTGTATTAATGTGTATACTATGTATTCATGTGTATACTTCAAGGCTTACATGTATTTGAGTACTTGTGCTTCACTTATTCACATGTCTGCTTGACTTATTCACATGTACACTTATTAATTGGTTAGCCCTAGTATTGCTCATTACTATCCTTCATGGTTTGTATTGAATATTTATTGATTGATGCTAAAAAAAAAATCAATATTTCCAAGAATAATAGTAGAGTTACGAATTACAAAATTTCACAAATTGAAAAGAAAAGATTTGTTGGAATCAAGGAACACTAAGAGGGGGTGAATCAGTGTTCTGCAAAATTCAACTTTATTAACCTGGTCTTTAAACCACTTATAGCATTGAAGCAAAAGAAAGATGCAAGAACAGAATACAATCAACCACAACACCATAACACAAGGATTTTTTATGTGGAAACCCTGTTAGGGGAAAAACCACGGTGGAGGTCAATCCACAATATGAGTATACTAAATATAAGTGTTTACAAAATGGGAATGCACATGCATTCAGGAACACTGCCTAGAGCTCACTGCTCAAATACAAAAAGGAAGACTCGTTGTCTTAAAAAAACATTTGGATTACATATAGAGGATTTGAACTAAGAAAAAAGCATCTGCTAATGCCTAATTACAGTTCTGGTTAAGCACATTTGCAGCATTCTTCACACTCTGTCTGATTCTTCTCTTCTACTCTTGAAACTCTATTTGCTTTAATTCAAATCACAAATCTTCTTTCTGCTCAAATGAAACTGCACACAGTCAATTAATAACCCTTCTAACTTTCGCATCTCATTGCAAAACATCCCAAAATGATGAGTAATCGCTTATATATATCCACATTAAGATATTACAACTACATGTCAGATTTTTACAAAATATAAAACATGTACAAGTTATCGGCTCAAATCAATAAGAAATTTTCAATGTGAATCAACCAATGTTGGCCAGAACATAGTGATGACCCAAAACAACATCCTCGAACATGAAACGCCTTAAACAATTACGTCTCGAATATCTGCAACACACTACATTCACTTAGTCAGCCTTCTTGCATTGTTAAACAAAAAATCATCAAACTGGATCTTCTAACTTGCACACCAATCAATACGAGGCTCTATGATTCAAGGATAACATAGTTCATACATCGAAAAACCTTCCCTGAGATCCACAACACAAAATGATAATAGGAAATTATGTTTGAATTGATATACACAATTTTGTCGGATGCTCTGTTCCAACTTTGACAATTAATCACAAAACTTCAATCTGACTTTTGGTACGAGCAAATACTGCAGTGTGGATAGGATAACTGACTAGGGTTTCCATCAATGACAACACCAAATGACTTGTGTAGTGTCTCTTTCCAACAATATTAATTGTAAATCAATGCACTAATTATCAACTTGATAATTGCTTAAGAATGAGTATATATATATCAAGAGATGAGCCTTTGGTGCAGGAGCTCCAACCCATTTCAGTGATTTTTCTGTAGTTTTTACATGAAGAGTTGAGTCTTGGTGATTGAGTCTATGTTTTTTGGGTGTTTTGAGTCTAAATAAGGTCTAATGAGACCATTTTGATGTATTTGGAAAACTTGAGTATCTTTTGGGTCCATATTGTAAAAGTTGTAAATCATGTTGAAAAGTTGCAAGTTTGAAAAAAATTGTCAAGGTAGGTGAAATGTCAATTTTCTAGTGTGGGGTCATGTTTCTAGGATGAATAAGGTCTAAATAGACCATTTGTATTTTTTTAGGTGATTAGGATAGTTAATTTGCAAATGATGCAAAAAGTGTTAAAAGTTGTCAACATAAACTTGCAAAATTTGTAAAGGCTTAGAAGCCTAACGGTCATAAGGAGTGTGAAAATTAGTTGAGGGTGGTTATGTCAATTTTTCCTGGTGGGAAGAAGTTTAAAAGGATGTAAAACATTGATGTGGAGTTTGGCTTGGTGGATTAGAAGCAAAAAATCAATAAAATTCTCACTATTTTCAGTAAATTTTGTGTTTTCTTTGTTTGCAGACCTGTATGGTATTGTACAGTCACAAGTTTGTTCAAATTATTCATGAATCCTTTGGTGGCATGAATTAACTATAGTTTTCATCTGGTTTGGGAGGATCAAATTGAATTTGAAGCATTTTATTCTTGTTTCCTTATATATAACCAAGTATACCCTATTTTGGGGTTTGTGAGCAATTAACATGTTTTGAGGACCATTTCATCGATTGTAATCTTTGTGACTGGTGAAATGGGTCCTATGGAGGAGTTTTATATGTAGGATGGTTGGAATAAGTAGAGTGGGAGGTTGGGTGAGTGTTTGGGTGACTGTCCTAGGGAGTTTGAGAGAGTTTATACCATGAAAATGAAGGTTTTGGCCTAGGGTTTGATGAAATTTGAGTGGGAAGTGATATTTATTGAAATTTTAAGCTTGTGTAGGGTTAGTCAGGGGTGTTTGAGTTGGTGCTAAGGTCTGGTAAAGTCTAGAAGTAGGTTTTTTAATAAACCCTAAGGTAAATTGGGGGAAAAGAGGGTTTTGGAGTTTGGGGTGTTGCAGGGCCTAACTTTCCCTAAAGGTTATGGATTTAGTGATTTCTCAGGTTGGTGAGTACTTCCCAATAGTTTTTTGGGTGAAAGAGAAAGTTTAAAGTGCACCTCCTTTGTAAAAATGACCTAATTGGGGTCTTAGACATCGTTATTTCAAGCTTTTGTGAAAGTTATTCCAAAGGAGCCCTATGTGGGTTTGATGTATGTTGAAGAGGGATTAAATGGGTGCTTAGAATGATGATTAGTTGTAGAGGTTGTTAAAGAAATATGAGAGTTAAGGTGGAAAATATAGGTCTGTCGACCTACAAGGTTGTCTAGGTGAAGAATTGAGAATAAGCCAATAGTGAGTTTTGAGAGAAGGAAGGTGGTTTAGAATCCTTTATATTGTGAAGGTGAGGGGATTTCAAACCTAGGTTGCCATCAACCTTCTAGAATGGAAACTTCCAACTAGAAAATAGGCATACAACTCCATGAAAGATTGCACAACTAAGCAATCATTATCCTAAAAATCTAACAACTAGCAAACTTATCTAAAGGAATATTTTAGGCAGAATATCCTACACTAACATTTTTATAATCAATGGCTTATTTCCATGCTCACTCCCCAACTTTCAGCCAAACGTTTTTCAAGAAAACACTTTGATATATTTCTATGTCCATCGGATTGATGAATATAAATCTACCCAAAGCATTCTGAATACTTTGAAAGTAGTAATCCACCCAAAATTGTAACAGGAGATAAGGAAAATGAACCCACATAGGCATAACTAAATAAAGAACAATTCACCCTTCACAGCTTGGTGAAATACATTTCCAAACTTAGAATATCTTAAAGATAAAGAAGAATTATGATCTATATAATATAGAATTAGTACCCACTTTGATCACTATAAAATTTTCAACCATGGGCTTATCATGTTTTTTTAAATTTGGTAAGAATACTTATTTAAGATCCTTTAGCAATGTATTTCCTAGTGCTCCCTTGTTCTTACATATCTCAATTTAGTTTAATTCAAAGAATTACGTCAAATGCTTTATCTAAAAGAAAAAAACACGTTTTCAATTGGTATTACATGAGATGTTTCATAAAAAAATTCTAGTATATTTAATATTTTGATTGGAACAACTCAATTAAGCAAAGGATACATAATCTTCACAACACTTACAAAACATAATACTCATAGTAGATGATGAGTAGTTAACTTCTTGACACATTATCATACAAACATTAATCTTGAATAGAATTTAAACATTTTCACAGCATAATCCTCATAGTACAGAATGAATTGTTATGTTCGTGATCCATCACCATATAAACACGTTGAAAGATGTATATGTCAAATTTTTACTATATTATTTTCTGTATAGGAAATGGACTTGGGAGAAAGCTTTATAATTTATAATACAAATAAGAAATGGACTTGGATGAAAACTTTATTTATCACACCAAATAATAAATGTACATGACAGAATCACTTGTTTCTCTTAGACTCCAATTTTCAATCATAGCAAATCATTTTAAATGAAAATGACAAAATGCTTCACAACCAAAGTTGTTAATTAAGGAAAAAATAAAATGTTTCCAAGTTCCACCATTGAACGTATTTTCAATTGGTTGTATATTGTTGTAAGGGAAAGGAGGATAATTATAAAATTTCTTTCCCTTGCTAGACTTCAGGATGATCATATACTGTTGGTGTGGAAAACCCAGACTTGTCAACTATTGTGTGAATGTTTCTATTTTCAATTGTTTTGCATGTCATCATAAGGGATCGAGTCGGTTGAACGTAGCTTGGTGTGATTCGACGTGTTTGGGTGCGAAAGAGGACCATGCCTAGTGTAAAAATACCCATATGAACATGTTGGAATAGTCCATTTGGTCAAACGAGTTGCAAAATGAAAGTTGCACCACTTTGCAACTTTACACTGCTTGCATTTGACACTTTTTCCATCAAATGAAAACTAAACACCACAAGAAAAAAACTCTAATATAATAAAAACTGAGAGAGGTTATTGTAGAGGAACCCAATGCTATCCTGTAGGCTTTGACAAGGAGTTCATAAGTATCATGGTTTTCAAGTAATAGCCTGTCAAAGATTGCAGCCATTTTGCACTTTGGACTCTTAAGGGATCGAGTCGGTTGAGTGTAGCTCAAAATGATTTGGCATGTTTGGGTACAAAAGAGGACCATTCCTAGCGTAAATGTACCCATCCAAATGCATTGGAATAGTCCATTTTGTCACATGAGTTGCAGAACAAAAGTTGCACCACTTTGCAACTTTACATTGCTTACATTTGACACTTTTTCCATCAAGTGAAAACTGGACACCACGGGAAAATGACTTCAAGATGATAAAAAATAAGAGAGGTTATTGTAGAGGGGACCAACATGATCCTGTAGGCTCTGATAGAGAATTTTTAAGCATCATGATTTCTAAGTAATAGCTTGTCAAATATTGCAGTCATTTTGCACTTTGGACTCTAAAGGGATCAAGCCGGTTGAACATAGCTCAGAGTAATTCGACGTGTTTGGGTGTGAAAGAGCACCATGCCTAGCATAAACATACCCATCTAAATGTGTTGGAACATTTTTTTTGGTCACACAAGTTGCAGAACAAAATTTGTACCACTTTGCAACTTTACACTACTTGCATTTAACACTTTTTCATCAAGTGAAAACTAGACACCACGGGAAAACGTCTCTGAGATAATGAAACAAAGAGAGGTTATTGTATAGGGGTCTAGCACAATGTCGTAGGCTCTGACAGAGATTTTTCAAGCATCACAGTTTCCGAGTAATAGCCCATCAAAGATTGCAACCATTTTGCACTTTGGACTCTTAAGGGATCAAGCCGGTTGAACGTAGCTCAGAGTGATTCAGAATATTTGGGTGTGAAATATGACCATTCCATGTGTAAACATACCCATATAGATGTGTTGGAATAGTCCATTTGGTCACACGAGTTGCAGAATAAAAGTTGCACCACTTTGCAACTTTACATTGCTTGCATTTGACACTTTTTCCATCAAGTGAAAACTGGACACCACGATAAAATGACTACAAGATAACAAAAACTAAGAGAGGTTATTGTAGAGGGGTTAAACATTATTTTGTAGGCTCTGACGGAGAGTTCATAAGCGTCATGGTTTCCGAGTAATATCCTGTCAAAGATTGTAGTCATTTTGCACTTTGCACTCTTAAGGGATCGAGTCGTTTGAACGTAGCTCAGAGTGATTTGGTGTGTTTGGGTACGAAAGAGAACCATGCCTAGAAAAAATGTACCCATCCAAACACATTGGAATAGTCCATTTGGTCATACGAGTTACAGAACGAAAGTTGCACCACTTTGCAACTTTACACTACTTGCATTTGACACTTTTTCCATGAAGTGAAAACTGGACACCACGGGAAAATGACTCCAAGATAACAAAAACCAAGAGAGGTTATTATAGAGGTGCCCTACGTGATCCTGATTCCTTAGACGTAATTCCCATAACTGACATGATCTCCAACTAATAGGCTATCAAAAATTGCTTCCCTTTTGCAATTTGGATTGTTAAGGGATTATGTTGCATGAATTACAAATGTTTAAGGGCAGCAATAAATTTCAAATTTGAGTAAATATCATTACAAATGTTTGAGGGAGCAATAAATAGGCACTAGAAAACTAGATCCCAATCCCAATTACAAATGTTTGATGGCAGACATGAATTTTTAGTTAGAAAACATGTGTGAAGAACTTGTGGGGTACTTGAGTTAATTCATGTTACTCGAACAACATCTAACATGTCATACATGCTTCTATTACTTGTAAATGTGATTATTTTTTACATGTTGACATTATTTTATGACATTATGCATAAAAAATATTTGCAAATTGAACTTCTTATATATTTATGTGAATAGATGGTATGCTATATTGATATTGATATATAATCATTAGGTTGATTTGTTTTAATAAATGAAGTTTTTATAATAAGTTAGTCAATTGGTACTAGTTATAATAGGGACAGGATAAAAGAAGAAAAAGAATGATCGGTAACCATCAATGGTTATTACACTCACTATACTAATAATATGATGTTTACAATAAAATGAGATTTATTTGCAATCCTAGTTCTTATGTTTGTGCAACAATTGTCTAATATGCTTCATACACCAATATGAAACCCAAGTGCTTGTACTTGTAGGCACAATGCTTTCTCAAAAATATCAAGTGGTAATACAAAATCATGAGAAAAAATCAACCTATGTGAATTCCAACACCCCACTTAAATCAAATATTGAATCAATGTGCCCCATTTTCATGCACACAAACTTAGCTTATAAGATTCTCTTACAATAACCAAAAATAGGATTCAAGGATGCCTTAGGTACTCCGTTCGCATAGATATTTTACAATGTCACTCATACATTCAAGATTCTCTTATAATGTCTACATAATAGGTGCTCATGATGAGATTAACTTCAAATGAATAACTTGAAATTCCCTCGCTAAGCTTGACACACTTTTATAATGTCTACACCATAGGTGGTCATGATGACATTAACTTTAAATGAATAATTTAGTACCATCTTCTAGTCTTGGATTTGGCATATACTTTATAACTTTATTTGGGTTTACTAGCTCCCACCTAAACAAAGAAAAGAGATTGTAAATATTAATAATTGCATAATCAATTCAAATAAACATGTGATATTTCAATAATCTAAAACTTGTGTGCTCAATTATGCAATATCTTATAGCTTATCACTAGTCAATCTTGACCATTGAATATTTTAAAAAGTTATTTTTATATGAATATCAAGCATACCTCATATCTATCAGGATTAAACTTTAGAGGGTCCTTGAAGTAATGAGGATGAACATGAATAGAATGTAACCAAACTATTACTTTCCAACCTTTTGGAAACTTGTAACCTATTATAAAAACAACACAATTTTACTAATCTATTGAGAATACCCTACATCAATTTTTTTTGCATATTTTTGAGAAAAAATAAAATACCATTGAACTCTGTATCCTTTGCCACAGTTCTAAACATCAAGTGTACTACATTTGCAAGTCTGATAACTTCATCAATCACCTACATACATGATATAAACATTAGATGATAGCATTGGAATCATACAAATTAATGTGCATACTTACAAATTAATAATAACTAATGTGCATACTTACAAATTAATCCAACGAACCATCTGAGTCTTCTTTACTCTTTATTGTGTCAAGTATTGCCTCATGGTCAGACTCACGCACCTTCCACAAGGTCTTGTTCAAAGGTCTACCACCATATTTGATCAAATGAACATTGGATTCCACGACAAGGTTCGAGTAATGAAGAATCTTCTGATGTTTGTCAAAGTCTTGAAATAGCCAAACATTAACACTCTTATGTGGGTACCTTCTAAGCCACGTTATAGTAACAACAACTGAGCCTGTAGGGTATTTGATGTTTTCTTCATCTATAATTGGGGCTTCCAATTTATTTTTGGCCTCAACACAATGACACAAGTAATATTTTTTTCCCTCTTCGTTGTCTTCATATGCAATAACTGCATAAACATTCCCTACATTGATATGTGTAGAAAATTAGATGAAATTAGTCAACATTACAAATACACTACAAAGTAAGATAACAATAGGAATTTCAAAAACTATGTAAGTAGATATATTACCTTGTTGAACTAGATCTGACATGTGGTCAAAGTCAACTGATGATTCCATTTGTGTTAGTTCCAATTTTGTCAGAGGGTGATACATGTGAAGTGGGCTAAGATAACTTAACCACCATTTTTCAACCCACTCCTTTGACTCACAATCATCCCAAGCTTGCATTGTATATGAAGAATAAAAGCATACCATCTTCCACATATGGATACTCCATGACCCTACATTTGAGCTAAGGAAAGAGTGTAGCTCACTCGATCTTGTCAGTGTACAACAATCCTCATATGGTGCAATATTAGTATCATCCATCAACCAAAAAAATCTATGAATTGAAGACTTACCATCATTACCCGGACCCATCGAAGAATTACACCACTCGATGATTGATTTTGCATCTGTCAACTTTGCAATGTCTTTATAATTTAACTCTTCTTGTGCTAATGCTCTTTTGACACATGCTCCTACACCATCATGCTCCCCCTTTCCATTCCTGGCCTCACAAAAGTTCCACATATGTTGAACACCTATAATGACATGCATCCTGCTCAACTAGTAGAACATGCACGAGTTCTTGAACTGTGCTACACAATTATCCTACCATATTATATGTTGACTATATGTTATGCCCCTCTAGCTAAATCACTATAGAACAACTGGAAGCAACCTTGCATGAACTCTGGAGAATTTGTGAGATAATCACTAATATAAAAGTAGTACTCCCTCAATACCTTCCTTTGGTCCTCTGTACTATCAGCTGCATGAATGAATGCTATGTACACAAATATAGAAACCTATGTGGAGTTGTAATATTGTGACTGCACCTCACACTATGGGTTTAAAGTTTAGTTCTCTACAAATTTGACTATTGAAACTATACTACCAACTGGAAAGGTTTCCTTGCATAACTTGAATTGCAAGTCCAACCATCGAGCTCTATGGGTATGCCTTGCATACTCATACACTATACTGTCACGAAATGTAGACATAAACTGATACACTAGAATCTTATAAATAACCAAATCACACATTTTTGCTTGATTACCATCTTTTGTAATGTATACCACTATTTTATACTTCCAAACTCTACTAGTTACTTTCCCACCGCATGTGTGCTTTCCATATGTTGACATACTGGCATATGTTGCAATCCACCGCAACGCTGACATGAACCATCCAAGCATAGTTTCCTATAGAATATTTTTCCATTCTCTCTTTCATATAATTTTTTTGATAAGAAATCTCTTGAATATGTTGGTGGGGCATGTATGTCACAATCATGCAAAACATCATTAGTATGCAAATCTAAACTATAGAACAATAAACATCATAATGGTTAGAGAATTCAATATGTAATCTACAACAACAAGTCATGCGTGTGTGATTTATCTTGACATAAAAAGGTTTAAGCATTTCAAAAAATATTTGAAAATTTTGAATTTGAGGATAATCCTCTTGAAATTTATGAAAAAATGGGTTTGAGTCGTACCCAAAAAATTCTTTGGATGTGGCTCACGATTCTGACTTTTGATTCATACATGGCCTTGTGTTATTATTCCAATAGTCTTCAATTAGTGCTTTCAATGCTTCAACAACTGGTTTATCTTTTCATGGGAATCTCCCCGAGAATACCCATAATTCATTTGAATTGGTTCCCTCAATTCTTTAGCACCTTTGAATGGCTCTTGATAAAGTTTTTCTATTAATTCTCAATTATTGACTCGTATTTCTAATGAGATGATATCTCCTTGTTTGAATACTTACCAAAGTCGATGTAATGACATGTTAGGTGACATTACTATCCTTTGAGCATGAGGTCTTACCCACACTCTCATAAGCATCCATTAGATTTTTCACAATAGTATTTTCACTTGAAGCATTCAATGTTCTCAACCCAAGAATCTTCATGATGTTTCTATACTTTATACCTCACACCATTTCAACAAATAGTTGACATCTTGTAGTCTCATTTAGCCTTTGAAAGAACAATTTTCAAATCTTATCAGCATATCTTCTACAAGTGTGTTTTGGAATTTACCTTCCATTGGCTGCAAAATATTCTCATCAATATTAATCAAATACTTTGGCTTTCTATGCAAAATTCTAGGTGGTGTTCTCCTAGGTATATACATCTCAACATTAGGAATTTCATCAATATTTAAGTGAGATGGGATAGATCGCGTACCTTCAATCCAGGGTGGAATGGACAACATACCTTTAGGTTGACATGGGGATGATGGCCTACCTTCTTCATGAAATGTGAGTGATGATGTACTCTTAAATTGAGATGTGGTGGATGGAATCCCTCCATATTCACTTGCGATAGATGGTGTCCCTCCATATTCACTTGTGGTAGATGGTGTCCCTTCGTATTCACTTGTGGTAGATGGTGTCCCTTCGTATTCACTTGTGGTAGAGGGTGTGTCTCCAACTACGATATTCAAATCTATCTTAGCACGATGCTTTTGCATTCGTTCCCTTTGTACTGCCAATGCCTTTTCTCTTTTTGATGGTTGAGGTTCCTTTTCAATTGGCTTATTTTCATCAATCGTATCCAATTTTTTCTTCTGACGATATTCCCTCATCCATTCTTTTTTTTTTTTCTTTATTAGTTTTTTACTCTTCCTCTATTGGTTTATTCCTTCTTCATTTCCTCACCATGGTGGATAATTTTACGTGTAACATGATAATGAGACAAATATTAGTTCCTAAAAAATGAATCCACACAAATAAATGAAATATATGTCATTCAAGGCTTCATACAAAATACTTACAATCATCCTATAGAAGATTATTTCTAGCACAGACAAAGGTCACATGAATTTTTGGATGAAATGCCTTAAATAAATGTGGTCATGTGGCATGCCCCTACCTTGTCAACCCTACAACATTGACAATACATTGAGACCCCATTTCTATGAGGCATTTTTTCAAGCTGCCCTTACCTTTTCTACCCTACAACATTGACAAGCTAGTCCATCACCATGAGACCCCATTTCTATGAGGATTTTTTTCAAGCTACCCCTTCCTTGTCAACCCTACTGCATTGACAAGCTAGTCAACTCATTAGCTTGTCAAAGGTACCACATTTTGCATACATGTCTATGAAAACATTATTGTCAAATAATTCACATGCCTTTTCCATGCTTCCATTTTGATCCTATCTTACAATCATGGCATGCCAGATGACCACATTTATTTAAGGCACTCCATCCAAAAATTCATGTGAGCATTGACAAGCTAGTGAGCTCACTAGCTTGTCAATATGGTAGGATTGACAAGGTAGGGGTTGCATGAAAAAATGCCTCATAGAAATGGGGTTTCACTAGCTTGTCAATGTGGTAGGGTTGACAAGGTATGGGATGCTTGAAAAAATTCCTCATAGAAATGGGGTCTCATGGTGATGTACTAAGACACCAAATTTCTATGAGGCATTTTTTCATGCAACCCTACCGCATTGACAAGCTATTGATCTTGTCAAATACTATCTTGTCAATGAGGTAGAGTTTACAAGGTAGGGGAAGCTTGAAAAAATGCCTCATAGAAATGGGGTCTCACGGTGTCAACCCTATCGCATTGACAAGCTAGTGAGCTCACTAGCTTGTCAATGCTCACTTGAATTTTTGGATCTAATGCCTTAAAGAAATGTGGTCTTGTGGCATGCCATGATTGCAATATAGGATGCACCTTTCCCCATGTTGCTAACTTAGCCTTGAATAAAGAGTATTGAAATAGTGGAGAGAAGGGTTACAATCCCTTATAGATAGACTAATCAAGGAAACATTTAAAATATATCACAACATTAGTGATGAGGTAAGTTTAGTGATGAGGTAAATTTAGAAATAGAGATGAAAACTAAAATATATTCAAAGATCTATCAATGTGGGAGGAGTATATTCCAATTTTGTAGAGACATGTATGGAAAAATTGGTAGCATAGACAATGCAATCAGTTGTTTGAAAAAATGCACATCACCATGAGACCCCATTTCTTTGAGGCATTTCTTCAAACAGTTGATTTCCTTGTCTATGATGTTTGATAAAATGACTTGGTAGACATGTATGGAAATTTTGGTAGCATAGACAAGGCAATCAACTTCTTGGTATAATTGTTTGGAAAAATACCTCAATGAGATATGTCCTTGTGGACTAGAATGATTGCAGGATATGCACAAAATGGATTTGTTGAAAAGGCTTTAGAAATTTTCAAGCATATACAATTTATAGGTGTAAAACCAAATTCCACTACATTTTCCAGCATCCCCCATGCCTATGCCAAAATGAAAGCTTTGGAGAGGAGTATGCACATCCATAGAAAAGGATTGAGAAATGATGTATTATTTTACATACTTATAACTTATGTCATATATATGTGTATACAAAATGTGGAAGCATACACAAGGTAAGTCAATTGTTTAACAAAACTCCTCAAAGATATGTGGTTTAAAAATGTAATTGGCAAGTGTAAAGAATTGTGTAATTTAAAATGTGCATTGACAAGCTAAGGTTATAATGACAAACAAACAATGATGAACATGGAATATGCAAAATAAAAAAATCAAAGCAAGCCAAAATAGAATGAAAGAAAATGTGTAAAGACTTCACATACCTAAAAAACAAAGATTTGAATGGAGTTCTACCCAATTATGTAGCCTTTGCTTCTTCTTTCTTCAAACTCCTCAACAATTTGAGTTTTTCAAAAGATTTTTTCCCTCCAAAATTCAATTGTATATCATTGTTGAATGGAATTGAGACTTGAATTGATATTGTATGACTTTCAATGTGAAAACTCTGCTATTTCATGAAAAGGTGGTGGAAAGATCATAAAAAGGTGGTGGAATGTGAAAAACTTGCATGCACACTTCACAAAAGCATCAAAAAGCTTCTTTTTGTTAGAACACGCACATAACTAGGAGAATATGCAGAATGTGGGCCTAGAGATCATGGGTATATTGAGTTTTTTACTATTTTTAGAGCAAGACAAAATGTGCTCATGTTATGTCTTGCTAAACAAACGACTACATCTCAACTACTTCAAAATGCGCTCGCATTATGAGAAAGTTGATTTTGTAGGTTTTTGTTCTCTCTCTCTCTCTCTATCCTTTTCCATCCATCCCCCTTAGACATCTAGGTCTCTCACTTATCCCTCAACCCTATACACTATGCCTTAAACCCTAATCCCTTAAACCTTAAACCCTAAACCCTAATCTCTCTCCCCATCTCTCTCTCTCACTCTCTCTCAAGTCTCTCCATCTCTCTCCCACAATCTCCCTCCCATTCTATCCCTCTCTCAGGTCTCTCTCTCTCCCTCTCTCTCTCTCTCTCTCTCCCTCTCTCAGGTCTCTCTCTCACTCACTCCCTCTATCTCTCTACCACTCCCTCTCTCTCTCACCCCTCTATCTCTCTCCCACCCTCTCTCTTAGCTCTCTCTCTCTCAAGTCTCTCCCTCCTACCCCCTCTCCCTCTCTTAGGTCTCTCTCTATCTCACTTAGTCACTCCTATCTATCTTCCCCTACCCTTAACCCTCTACCATTAACCCTTAAACCCTTAAACCATCTACCCTCTACCCTTAACCCTCTATCTCCCTCCCACTCCCTCCCTCTCTCCCTCTCTCTCTCTCAAGTCTCTCCCTCCTACCCCCTCTCCCTCTCTCACTCACTCACTCCTATCTCTCTCCCCTCTACCCTTAACCCTCTACCCTCTATCTCTCTCCCACTCCCTCGCTCTCTCTCTTTAGTCTCTCCCTCCTACCCCCTCTCCCTCTCAAGTATCTCTCTCTCACACTCACTCCCTTTATCTCTCTCCCCTCTACCCTTAACCCTAAACCCTCTACCCTCTATCTCTCTCCCCTCTACCCTTAACCCTAAACCCTAAATGTAATGCCTTCCAAAGACAAGCTAATAAAATACTACTAATTAAACTAATTTTAAGAAGTAAATATTAAATCAAGATAACCTACTTAAGATAAAAAGACAAGGTGATTTGGAAGGATAATTTGGGACCAAAACTCATAGTGCTCATTGGTTTTATTTGAACTCAGACAAAGTATTAATCCTTCCAATAATAGAAAACCAATCACACAACCATAGGCTCTAAACAACAATAAATGAAATGTTATGAAAGAAACTCAACCTACTTATATGTGTATTGGACAACACATAGAATTTATTAATTGAAACATTGCCAAGAATGCATTAACTATTCACTTCCCATGACCATGTACCTTAACAAAATGAAATCTAGACACACGACTTCTAAGGCATAAGTATTTGTCTACCATTATTGAAGAGAATTTAAATTGAAATAATAACACATGGAAAAATAAACATAATAGTTTCCAAAACCATTTCTCCTAAAACACATGAAATTGAAGGATAGTGCATTACTTTCTTTTATCATTTATAAATATGAATAAATAAAATACATCAACGAAAGTGCATACTTGATACCCATTAACCATCTGTAATATTGAAACAAAAATCATACACTAAAGAGGCGCATGGCCACGTGTTGTGGAAGCTTAATCGACCACAACCGTCTATGCTTCACATTCATCAAACAATTAAATAATTTATGCTTTGGGAGGACAAGGAAATTAATTGATACTATAAACATGTTGAACAATGGCACCAAGCTTAATTTGTGGATTCAAGAACTGCTAGAAGATTATTTGCATGCTTAGTTAGATTAAGTTTTTGTTCAAGAACGAATACAAAGTAAATTATCAGTGAATCTCAGTATCGCAAAAATAATTAGATTTATTACTAAATGTTACCCAATCTTTTCTACTCAAATATTTACCCACAACTGCATACATGTTACAAATGAATTGCATGAAACACAATCACAAACAATAGTGCATATCATTACAATGGAATACATGAAGCTTAATTACAAATAGTAGTGTATCACAATGGTTTCCAATAATGAATTCATTTTCATTTCATAAAATATTAACAACTATTTCGAACATAAACAAGATGAAAGAAACTTATTGATTTTCTAATACAATTTAAACCAAATACTTTAATCCACAGATCATCGTTGTCATAAAAAAATAAGAACAGTATCTATGTCAATATTTCACATTTTACCATATGAAATGAAATGATCCGATATCACTAATAGATGGAATTTACATAAATTCAACAAAGTCCCTCCATAATACACAAAGTGTCAATAGTGTAATAAAGAACTCATATCAAATCTTCTTCAACAAACCCAAATGTTGCTATAAAATCTACATATACTGAATAGAGCAGCCCAGTCCTACTCTCCTCCCAACCATAGGACTGATAAGTCCACCCCCGAGCAGGAGACAAAATCCAAATACTCGAAACAAAATTAAACGAGAAAAAAACACAAACACAGACTCACACACAAAGAATCCATTTACATAATTCTTATAAAGGGGGAGAAGGGGGATTCCCTTCTCTCTTGGGGAACAACACAAAATCATACAACTTTGTTCTCAACACACAACCACCACCCTTCCTTCTAACAATCTCCACACCCAACCACCACCATCCATCCAAAAATCTACACACATTACCACCATCAACAATCCCGCCTCCATTCATTACAATAACCAATGGCCATGGTTTTCCAATACCATTCACAATTTCATGCTTTCACATTTGATCAACCATCCCCAAGAGAGGATTTGTGCCCTCCTCAACCCCACACGAAGGAGGCTCTTAGCCCTCAGGCGAGATCTGGTCCTTATACACAAATAATAACAAACATCTACCAAGAATTCATTAACAACACAAAGACCACCAATATAGTTTACAACAATCAAGAATTCATTAACAACACAACCAACACAAGATCATACCTTGGCTTTCCAAGTTAGGATCAACCCAAACAACTTTCTTCCAAGTTTAACATTCTACAACCATTTCATTCCAACCCTGCCAAGAAGCAATTCCCTCCATTGAATCCCCAAAGAAGACCAATTTTACCCCAAATGAAGAAAGTAGTATGTAGAACTGAGAAGACAACCAAACTAATTCCCTCTTAAAAAGGAATTCCTCCCAACACTTCAACTTCCCTCAAAATGTAAACAAAATGAAAATATCATAAAAACATATTTCCCTCCACACAAAAAAATAAAACTATTCTTAAAGATTAAACCCCCCTTAACAAAATTAAAAACCAATAAATAAACATTTAGCATTTCGACTTTGTCTCCATTTCTTAAGGAACCTAGGCTGCAAAAATTAAACTTTTACCCAAAACACTTTTTGATCAGTTTATTTTATTAAATGAACATATCATATTATTTATAATAAAATAAATATCTAAACATGCATATCAAACATTGTGTCCATAATCTGAAATCCATGAACCAAAATCTCCACATAAACTATGTCCAAAACACCAACTACATAAATATAAAATCAAACAAAAGTATCTAGAATAATACTAGCTACGCCTGACACTAAACCCTTAACCCTTTACCCTCTACCCTCTATCTCTCTCCCACTCCCTCCCTCCCTCTCTCTCTCTCTCAAAACTCTCCCTCCTACCCCTCTCCCTCTCTCAAGTCTCTCTCTCTCTCTCTCACTCACTGCTTCTATGTCTCTCGCCTCTACCCTTAACCCTTGACCCTCTACCCTTAACCCTTAAACCCTCTACCCTCTACCCTCTACCCTTTGTATAGGAGTGAATTTGCACCCCTTAAGAAAATTCCCCTTTTGCATACCCTCACCTTAGAAAATCAAATCTAAAGGAAAAATTCTACATGACCCACCTACCTTCCATCCACTTGGCATTTGTCTTATGTGTCGATGAGAGAATATTTGTCGGGGACGCGAGCACGGTGTGTGGATGTTTGCACGACATGCTACCATCCCTGACAGATTATTATGTTTGAAGTTGGAAGAGGCATTACACTCCTCGTTGGGGATGAATTGTAACGTCCTTTTGTCAACCAACTGACCCAAAAATGGCTTATTCCTTCTCATCCCACCTTCAAAAGAATTCACTTCACACATCACTTAGACTTCTTCACATTCTCAAGCAATTTTCACTTCATCTTCTCACAATTTCAGCAGTCTCTCCATTCTTCACAAGTCCATTTGAGCATTGCAGCAGCTAGAAACTCCATCAACTTCACTTTTGCACATGCCACTCTACCACAGAGGTTGCAAGCTTGGAATCTTGTGAGACCTCCCTTCATCACCACTACGGTTGTGGTGACTTTGCCAAATTTTCTGCTTGCATTCTCCCTTCATTGGCCTTGAAATGCTTTGGGTGGAGGTGGTAACACTTCACTCTCCCTTTTGTTATTTGGTTGAGTAGCATAATTGTTTTGTAGTGTTCAACAATCTCTCTTTCTTTCCTTTGTCATACAATCGCAAAAAATTTCCACTTCTTTCTTGTGTGTAGGTGAATGCGTGGTGGAGCTAGCTAGAAAATTGGCACTTTTGTGAGATAATATTCATCACCCTAGATTTTATCTACTTGCTTTATCATCTCTGCATTTACTTTTTGTACAACATTATTTTGTTTATTTCATTAAAACCAGCTAGCTAGGCTTTCAATAGGCTTCTGGTAGTTTTCCCACTGTATTTCACATTTTCTGACTATACAGATGTCAATGTGCTAGAGAGACGCTAACACACCGCGCTATCGTCCCAGATCCGTGTTGTCATCCTCGGACAGAGAGTTGTCTGAGGTACATTCTGGACTCTAGAAACTAGCTCGTCTAGCCCCAAATAGAATTTTGGGTCTGTAGAGTGACAGAGTTACTACATAGTGCTCTTCATTCTTGATCCTCACCCCAAAACACCCCTTTAGAGTGAGGTAAGTTATGGCAGCCCTCCACTCTCGGCTCTTCATGACCTGGAGCCTTGACATGGTTGGTCCCCCTCTCTTACATTTTTGGTGAACCTGGCGTGAACAACGTCTATCCATTCGCCTGTGTCAAGAATTTTTCCCCGCATTTGGTGGTTGTCGTAGCCTTGAGTGTTGTGAAGGTTTATGAGCATCACAACCCGGTCCACAACTTCTAGGTACGTTGTTAGGAGAATCGTGCGACACTTACCGATGGAGAAAATGAAGGTCACTTCTAGTTTCGCCTCCAGTTTTTCCACTAGTATAGCTACTAATCGTACCACCGGTTTTCCCATGAATTATGCTGATGAGATGGGTTTCACAGAAGAAACCACTCATGTGCCTACTCCTCCATCACCTCCTATGCCTTTGTCCGTAGATGAAGATGATGTTGTGCGTATTCCTATGGAAAACCTTATGACATTAGATAATAGATTACTAGACCTTGCAAATCATTTAGAAAAAGTACTAAGCATGGGAAGAGCCGCTAAGATTACTTACAAGGTGAGGCATTTATTAGGGAAGGATCGAACAAGCATAGAATTTCTACAAGGCCTTTCCGACCTAACCAAAGCTTATATCCCTTCATATAGGCCTAGATTGGGTACTACCCGAGGAGAAGTACTCGATGCCTATGAAAGAAAAATAGGCATTTCAATGCCTACTACATCTATGTACATGGCCAAAATAGGGCCCTCAATTAGTGTCTCTTCTACTTCCCAAAGGCCTGACACTCTCAAGGTGAGTAAAACACCCCTTGGGTTCAGTTTCACCCCTCCTACTGCCCCTGGTGATGGGAGCTCTAGTGGAATGAGTGGTGGTGGCTTTGGTAGTGGAGGTGGTACTGGAAAAGGAGGCTTTGGTGGAGGTCATGGCGGCGGTCTCGATATTGGAGGTGGCTCCCGTGGAGGCTCTATCAGTGGTGGTGGCTTCGGCTGTGGTCACAACGATGGCTCTAGAGGTGTTCTAGTGGTGGTGGCTCTGGAGGTTCCACTAGTCCTTTATCATCTTCTGACCCTATTTTGAACGCCCTTCTTCAAAACATGGATCAAATGCAAAACTAGTTGGTGAGCCTTTCCTAGGCCTCTTCCCATCCTATCTTCTAGTCATTCTTTCAACATAGCCCATTGTCGGTAGTAATCTTGAGTACTCCCTTCCCGCAAGGAATGGAAATTCCCAAATTTGATAAGTATGGCAGCAAAGGGGACCCACAAACACATGTGTTTTCCTTTAACACCATGTGTACAGACTTCTTCCATCATGACGCGTTGATGGAAAAATTGTTCCCTCGATCTCTTAGGATACAACACTTGAGTGGCATTGTTCCTTGCCTGACAATTCTATATTTTCATTTGATCAACTTTTGAATCAGTTCCTCTGGAAGTTCCAAGCTAACATCAGACCAAAGATGACCTTTTCATATCTCTTTCGATGTAAGCAAGGGGATAATGAGAAGATAACTTATTTCATAGCGCAATATCAAGCACTATTTTCACAAATCTCATACCTGTTGCTTGATTATGATGTGCAGAAGGTGTTCATAGGAAACCTACAAAGACCTTGGAAAGAAAATTTTTCCCTCATGAAATACCCTTCTTTTTCACATCTATGTGTTGTGTTATGAGAATATTAGTAGATGACATTTCAGTTTGAGGGATCCTCCTCGTGCTCTCGTTCAGAAGGAAAATCTATCATATCAATCTTAGGGAAAGGTGAGGTTGTTGCGAATGTAGTCGTCACAAAAATGATAATTTCCTCAGACGCAATAAAAAATTTATGAAGTTAGCATAATCTTATTCCTCCATCTTGCAAAAGTTGTTGAAGGACAATATCATAACTTTGGAAAACCCTTGATCTCTCAAGGAACCTTACCCTGATTGGTACGATGTGAATGCTTTTTGTCAGTACCATCAGATTAATAGCCATGATATCAAATGTTGTATGCACCTACATCACAAGATATAGGATCACATCGATGACGGTACCATTTTTCTCGATGGGACAAAACAAAATGCGAATAAATCGGTGGCAAAGGCCAATAGTGAGTTGCAGATCTATATAGACCCATTTCTGTCTCACTTTGCTAACTTGATTATCGACCCCTCTGATTCTTCTACACAACCCTCGATGTACGTTAACATGGTCATGGTTACTCCTTCCCTGCAACCTACAACTAGTTCACCAGACATGACGTTCATCGTGCAAGACATGCCCTTGAATAACAAGCCCTCTCCCCTCTACATTCCCGCTTGCCTCAATGGGAATATTATGATGGGGGTCGTAGTTAGTCCCCCCCGAGCCAAGTGAATGTTATTATGGAGGAGATGTTATGGATGAATTCATTGCAAAGGGAGGAGTACAAGGAAACAAAATCTACCATTCATACGCATGATGGCCTCTCTCTCAAGCCGTATGGCTCAATAACCCTTTTCATCCTAGTTGTACCTAGGGCTATGAACACAACCTTTGATCTAATCCCAAAATCTGATTTGTTTAGGGTGAAGTTAGGCATACCTTGGCTAGCATCCATGAATGGAATCATTTCTATCATTCATAAGTGTTTAAAATTCTCGCATGAAGGTGTCGTACACATTGTGCATGACACTGGATATCATCCATAGGTGTTGCATGGGGGCTATTCATTGGATCATTTTTGGCCCATCCCATTCGGTTTGCTTCCCCCAAGAATGGACCTACTTTACCAAAACTATGTGAAGTATAAGACCGAGGGCAAGGGATAGCTGAAAGTGAACCCTCCGATAGTGCAGCAGCAAGCTACCTCATCTTCTTGAAAGGGGAAGAAGAGGTCCCCCATCCTTGGGGTTCCCCTTCCATTCCCCTTTCTAAAGAAGAATTTTGGATGTCTAATCTTGGATTCCACATAAGAATTTTGATGGTGCCTACTTGGCATAAATCTAAGATCAGGATATCAGACTTTCCTATTGTGTCTCTTAGACCTCGGCCCTACCTTTAAGGTAGAAGGAAGGGTCCTCGAGGGGAATCCTCTCTATCTTGGCCTCCATGACCTCCCACCACTCCTGCTCCTAAAGTAGTGAATGGGAAGAGGCCCGCCGCCGAGGTGCTAGAGCCAACTCCCCCCACTGTCTCTCTTGCTCCCGTTCAAGAGTCTATCCCTCCGTCAAAGATAGTTGTGATGGAAAATCCTATGGATGACCAAGAGCCTTCTATCCCTTCGTACCTCCCAGCCTCTAGCTCAAAGAGTCAAAGGAACCACGTTAGGTGCAAGCACAAGCACTGACGAAAGGCTCTGGTGGATGAGTAGGCCAGTTTTCAGAGAAAGGTGTTATCAATTAGATTTTCACCCTACTAAATACAAGATTCAGCAATCTAATGACACATGGAAACCTTCTTCAGATGTGGGTGATCTGAACAAAGAAGGAATCTCCAGAGTGAGTTGGTTCTTCGAAAGATGAATATTGTTCTAAGTATTTTTTTGAGGGAAAGAGTTAGAAGGATGAACTGAAATTAAAACTTAAATCTAACTGGTATTTCACTAGAAGTTATGAGATTCAGACACTGACACCCACAATACCTTTCCTATCACAATAAATCTCACAATCTCACTGGCACATACTTCCATCAATATTTTGCAAGAAGATTCCTAAATGAAATACAACAACCTGAAACTATGCAATTCTGAAACACAACTTACAACAGCAAGACATAAAAGGATTTTGATCTGAACCACAAGGACATCAAATTGCTATTATAAAAATGAGACAAAAATGAGAAGGAGTATTTTGCTGCTTTATTAAAATTGAAAGAGTGTATTTTTCTAAACTAAGTACAACTGAGTTTACAAGCTCAAGAATGCTAAGAGCAAGAAACTATACTTTGAACTGAGAGAAGGGAAGAAAACTAAGCTTCTTCAAAATATAATCACTAGAAACCCTAATCCGAGCTCACAAGAAAAGCTCAAGGAAAAGGCCTCAAACTGTCTCAAAAGACTGCATCAAAGAAGAAAAAACTCTCTTTTTCCATGATCATACTGAAAAGCCTCTAAAAATAGGCTAAATCTGCTTTAAAAGCAAATAAAGCACCTTATCTCTCCAAGAGGAAACTCAAATCCGACCCAAGGCAGAAAATAAAACAATTTGCTAAAAATAGCAAAAAGATAAAAATAGTTTGCTTTATCTTTACTTTACATAGTGGTAGATTTTACAATTTGGCCTATTTTTGCAATTTAAAGATTGCTAAATCTTTTGCAAAAAGAACTACCTTATTTCTGCAATACAATGTTTGATTTTTCTTTAAAAATTCATAAAAATATACAAAGTATCTCTACTCATCAATATCCTTAATTGATTTCTTTAAAATCAATTGTAAATAAAAACCCTAAGTTTCAAGCGTTTCACCCTTAGGCATAAAATATTTTACCATTCGTATTTTAATTGACTTTCTTTCAAAATCAATTAAAAAACCTAAGGCAATTATCACTCCATCTAGCACTCAAGGCATAGGCATAAGTATTGACTCTTAAATCAAAAGCCTTAGGTATTAATCAAAACCTAAAATTATTAACACTAAGACCTATGAAGTCTTATGACCATTTCCAAGAGGCTCAACCTAGGGCAATGATGTTGAAGACCCAAAATCGAATTAGGGCAAGAGACAAAAAGAAGTCAAACCCTAAAAATCATTTCATTTGTAATCATCACCTTTGGAGACTTTGGTCTCTGCAAAGATGACACCTCCATGAGTGAACTCAGTCTGTAGCTTGCAAATGCTTGAAAATCTGCACTTTGGTCTTCAAATGATTGAATTCTACTCTGCAATTCATGGTGAGCTGACTTCTTAACGGTATAATGATTTTCCTCTTCTTTTGAAAGGAAAGAAATGGCCATTAAGGCCGCAACCTGTACATACTTGGTCTCTGATTTCCTTTACTTTCTTGTGACTTTATTTTCTTGGTCGCTTTGTATAAGCATGAACTTGGTCTAGAAGCTCTATGTGATAGCTTTGTTCTTAGACTTCTCTCTTTCACTGTACACAAGGTGAGCTATTGTTTATGGCTTTACTTCCTAAGTTTTTTGGTCTTGTGGCCATGGCTGGCACAACCTCTAATGCATTTTTTACTTTCTATGCTTATTTTGAGGGAGCTCGAGCTTGAGCTTGAGGTTCCTTATTTTTTCTCTGGCCGCCATGATGAAAGCTTTTAAGATTGGAGCTTTTTGTGAATGTTCTGGCCGCAGCTTATTTGTTCCCCCATAGGCATAAACTGGTAAGATCTCATTATTCTACCCTATTATCATTTCTCTTCAAAATAGAAAGCTTATAAAAGCTTTATATTTCTGTGCATTATCAACTTTTATTTGTAATTTTCTGGCCATTACACAGGTCGAGCCATATGTATATACTGAAAGACCATATTGAAGCTTTTGGGCTCGACCCAAAACAGGAACTTCTTTCTTCTTTCACATTTTGAACAAGCCCTTATATGGGTATCATGTAAAAATGAAGCAATCTCTTCTGTTATTCTAAAACAAACCCCAACATGGGTATTTTTGCACTTTCAGTTGCAAAACTAGACATGGGCATTCGTTATTTTGCAGAAACATCACCTCCTCTGGAGTTCGCTCAACCCACTATGACTGTTGCTTTCCTTTTGAAATCTCTGTGTTTTCCTTATAGAACCCTTCATGGATGACTGGAAATTGTAAAAGCAAAACTTTCTGTTCAAAACCCCAATGTGGGTATATGAGAAATAAATAAAATCTGCATATTTTGATAACTGTGTAAAAGCTAGACTCCATTTGGCATTCAAATTCTTCAATTTTCAGTGTATGGGTATTTGTTATTTATGAAGCAAATATATTTCTGAATGTATTATTGTTGAAAACCCCATATGAGTAAGATGGAAATTGAACTGTCTTCCTTTTGAATTCAAAACCCCAAGATGGCTACTCTAAAAATAAGACATTTTATAACTCAAAATATGAACTCCCAGGTGGGTTTACCTAAAAATGAAAGGGAATTCACCTATTCTGTACTAATGCAAAAACAATCATGGAAACTCAGTATTCTGGAAGAAGACTGCATTTGTCTTGAAATTCCTTTCATGGCATTCTATTTCATTCAGAAACTCTAAAATTTTCAACATATGGGCATTTAATAGCTTGAAGAAACCTCAGGATGGTTGGCTTTTTTATTATGTTTTTGAACTTATGCAGAGATTTCAATTGAAACATTGTAGTTCTATGGACTGCATTCTCTCTTACAGCCAGCTAACACTTTCAGAAGCACTTTTTGTTATGCTTTGTCATTTTCTTGTTCATTTTGGAAGCAATATTTTCACATTGTAATTCCTAATGTTGCATTTGCATTCTCAGCCAAACTGGAACTGACTGTTTCATTGATCATTTGAATGCATTGTCAGTCCTTTCATATTCTTGGTCTTCAACCTGGCACTCTTCATGCATTTTTATGCTCCATTTAACAAAGTTGTTCCGTGAATCTGAAAAAATTCTCTTCGTTAAGGCATTATGTATGTATGTTCACTATCCTTGATTGAGAGAAAGAACGCTATTGAATTGATCCTTGCATGACATTATGAACATGATGAACAAATAATATTGTGGCAAAAGAACATAAACCATACAACAATGTTTGAGATGAATGTACTCAGTTAAATTGATTGAGCGGATTAAACCCACTGTTCACCTATAGCTTTCAGAAAGCATTTACATGATTGTTATGAATGCACAGTTGGTTTAATGGCTTGATGGATTACTCTGCTTAACTCTTTTAGTTGCATTCCCTTTCTTGATGACTATGATGATCACAATCTCTATCTCAGCCCACTTGTAATGAATAAGGGGTAGCATGCCGATCTCTACCCTTGTGGGAGCCCATTTTCTCCACATGCTTAGTCTTCAAATGATAATTAGCTTCGTGATTTTCCCTATACCTGCACAAAGAAGCAAACAACATTAGCATAAAAAACAATATATCATGATGATGTTGATGTTTCTCCTTTTCAGCCTATGTTTCTGCACTTCACTTGATTGTTTCAGTATATGATTAGTAGTAGGCTGCATTATTGTAAATGGTTCATATAGGTATCTTCATAGTCAGAGCCTCTGACATCCCCCTCTTCCTTCCTATAGGTCAACGAAGCTTGGAGAAGACAAAAGGTGAACCACTTCAACATCGACCATCAACCAATTAGGCAATGATGATTATGTTGTTACTTATGTGATTTCTTCTTTTAATGCATCTTCCATAATGTAGTGTGATACTAGTGATGCACTGCAACAGTTACATCCATGGCTTGTGTGGATATTTGATTTCAATCCTATGCTTTTCATTTCGAAAAGAAAATGCATCTCAATGCAATGTTGTATTATCATTTGAATTCTCGCAATCAAATGAAGCTTTGTAAATATGAATTATTTCATGAAATAAATAAAAGCAATCTGAAATGCTTTATTATTGTATGCTCAATTCTATACTCCATTTGATTCTAAAATATAGAATACCAACTTCTGAAATTCTACTTCCTCATTTTAATGCACAACTGTCACTTGGTTAATAAAGAACAAAGTGCAAACAACACTTAAGCATAATGCATAAATAACTGTATTTTCACTTTACGATATAACAATGTTTAATCCAACTCCACCAATTGAGCTGTAGCAAAAATTTGGTAACAAAAGGAAGAGGAGTCGACTGCCCCTATTTTAGGGAATCCTAATGCATCCTCCTCTCTTCTTCCATTTAATAGAATTTGGTTCTGATATCAGCTCCCCCTATCAGTGTGAGTGTGCCTGACCCTAAAAAGGTGCAGGTGTTTATCACTCCTTCGATCGAGCCGCCTCTTTTGATGTCCCTCACGAACATCCCACAATTTTCTAAACCCATGGACATGTCGAATACCTCGGTGGTTTCCACTGTGGTTTTCTCCTCCTCTTTTGTGCCTCTCAACTCGTTGGTGGGGAGTTCACATCCCCCAACGAAGCAAAAAATGGAGATTGTCCCTTCTAGCAATGGAGGGCATAAAAGGAGCCCACCTCCAAATAGTGGTCCAGCGCTAGCTTGTTCTATCCTAGTGACAGAGCAAGTTTCGGCTTCCCCTAAGTTTTTCACTTCTCCCGAGTCACTCGGTGAGCCATGTAGTGAATCTCAGGCACTATCTTCCCCATCCATTGAGGTACCACATGGCACTCCCATGAAGTGCATGTTAAACTCTCTGGATGAGGTCTCGACCTTGTTAGAAATCTTCACAAAGTCATTGACCATCGCTCCACAAGAGCCTAGTGGGGAAGACCTTGTGAGGTCTTCCTCCTTAGCCCTTGTTGCAAGAGGGTTGGAAGTGCCTCCCCTTAATATTCCACCATTGTAGGCTCATTCGCCTTCCCCTTATAATGATCTATATTGGGAAGCGGACGACCTCTTGGTCGATGAGTGTTAGGGGAGGCCTCTTCTTTACTTTTAGATTAGGTGTGTGTTGGTTGTGATGTTCTCCCCCATGCTTTTGTTTTTTGTTCCCAGATGACCCTTATCACCCTTGAAGGTCCTTGGATATAGGAGTGATTATGTGTCATAAAACTTCCTCTATTTTCTCCATCATTCTTCCTCTATTATGTTCTTTTATTTTCAAAAAATTGGGGACGATGCAAAGTGTTGGGGGAATTTAGGCTTCCCTTCCATGTTGACCCAATTTTTTTATTTTTATTTTGTCTTCTTGTGCATTCTTCACATGGTCTGATATAGTAGGGGGTTGATGACAGTTCATTTATATACTATTACTATACTTCTATATATTTATGAGCAGCTTTGACCCTAAAATATTAGATCACCCCTATGTCCCTTGTTCATGATGTTATTTCTCTTTCGCTCTTTTCTCTTTCTCTCTTCTTCACTTGAGTTGTCTCTTGTATGTGTGAAAACGTCACTTTCATAATGTTTTGATTTTCAAAAAATGCATTTGTTTCCAACGAATCTTTTCTCAAAAATCTTTGCAACCTTGTTCAAAAGTCACATTTTCAACTTGGACCCCTACCGAAACATGTTTCCTTCATCATGGGTTCACAAAGAAAGAACTTGAAAACTTTCCTCTGAGGAGGGAGCAACCTTTCTTGTAGGAGAAGTCTCGACCTTTCCCTCGCGAGGGAGCATTTTCTTCCTTTCAAATTCCTTGATGAAGTGAACATCTTTTGAAAGGATTCCTTGATGATGAATTGATTTGCGAAAAAATATTTCTCACTTTCAAACAACGTCTCCCTTCAGTGGACCCCTCTTCTTTTGAAGGGTTCCCGAGGGACCCCTTTGAAAGCCTTTCAATTTTTTTATTGTCTAGTTGTTTTCCTGCATGGTTGATTTTTGTTTTCTAGCATGCTTTATCTACGGATTAACATGTTGCTTTGCAAGTGCACCTGTGAAGCCAATTTCTAGTCAGACTATGTGGAGTCCCCTTACACTGGGCTTCCTTCATGAGAGGGTACTTGGGGGAATGCCTTCTTGCAGGTCTACAGGCCTGTGAGGCACTTACATCCTGCAGGATTTTAACATCATTGGTGTGAGGACCTTCAGTGTACTTTTTGTAACTTCATAGTTCTATGGGGCTATGGAGTCCTTTTGTTTGAAACTCCTCAGGAGAGAGTACCTGTGGAGTCCTTTTCTTGCCCTGCGCTTTTGAGTTTTTCAGATCACGGTCTACTTCCTCGATGGTTCAGGTATACATCTCTAAATTTTTGATCTACTTTACCAGACACTCATTGATACTCGTGCTCACTAAAGTGGGGGAAAAATGTATAGGAGTGAATTTTCACCCCTTAAGAAAATTCCCCTTTTGCATACCCTCACCTTAGAAAATCAAATCTGAAGGTGAAATTCCACATCACCCACCTGCCTTCCATCCACTTGGTGTTTGTCTTGTGTGTCAGAGAGAGAATATTTGTTGGGGACACGAGCATGGTGCGTGGCCGTTTGCACGGCGTGCTACTATCCTTGACGGATTCATGCATCTAAAGTTGGCAGAGGAGTTGCACTCCTTATTGGGGATGAATTGTAACGTTCCTCTGTTGACCAACCAACCTGAAAATTGTTTATTCCTTCTCATCCCACCTTCAAAAAAATTCACTTCACACATCACTTAGACTTCTTCACATTCTAAAGCAATTTTCACTTCATCTTCTCACAATTCCAACAGTCTCTCCATTCTTCAGAAGTCCATTTGAGTATTGCAACATCTAGAAACTCCATCAACTACACTTTTGCATGTCCTGCTCTACCATAGAAGTTGTGAGCTTGGAGTCTTGCGAGACCTCCCTTCATCACCACTGTGGTTGTGGTGATTTTTCCAAGTTCATTGCTTGCATTCTCCCTTCATTGGAATTGAGAGCCTTTGGGTGGAGGTGGTAACGCTTCACTCTCCCTTTTGTGATTTGTTTGAGTAGCATAGTATTATTGTGTAGTGTTCAACAATCTCTCTTTCTTTCCTTTATCATACTTTTCTACTCCATTTCTTTTTTGGCTATCCATGGAGGTGGAAACACTAAAGCGGGGGTCTGACTAAGGTAGACCCCTATACAGCCCCAACAATTTTCTCCCTCTTGCTTGTGTGCAAGTGAACGCATGCGTGGAGCTAGCTGGCGAAATGGTGCTTTTGTGAGATAATATTCATCACCCTAGCTTTTATCTACTTTCTTTATTATTTCTACATTTACTTTATGTACTTCATTATTCTATTTATTTCATTAAAACTAGCTAGCTAGTCTATCAATAGGCTTCTAGTAGTTTTCCCACTATATTTCACATTTTCTGACCGTACGAACACCAGCACGCTAGAGATATTCCAACGCGTCGCACTGTCGTCCCAAACCCATGTTGTTGTCCTCAAACAAAGAGCTATCTAAGGTATAGTCTGGACTCCAAAAACTGGCTTGTCTAGCCCCAAATAGAGTTCCAGGTCTATAGAGTGATAACATTACTACATAGTGCTCTTCATTCTCGATCCTCACCCCAAAACATCCCTTTAGAGTGAGGTAAGTTAGGGCAGCCCTCTGCTCTTAGCTCTTTGTGACCTAGAGCCTTGACATGGTTGGTCCCCCTCTCTTACACCCTTAAACCCTAAAACCTTAAACCCTCTACCTCTATCTCTCTCCCACTCCCTCCCTCTCTCTCTCTCAAGTTTCTCCCTCCTATCCCCTCTCCCTCTCTTAGGTCTCTCTCTCTCTCACTC
>VDFB02332840.1:67863-152635 GCA_007258455.2 Sequoia sempervirens
GAAATGAGCATTCATCAATGCATTTAGAAACATATGCAATTCATCAATGCATTTAGAAACATATGCAATCACATGGAATGGCATGATTATGTTGGCAGTGAATGCAATGATTTGTGGAAAGTGCTTCAGAAACTTCCCAGAGAATGCATTTGGTAGAGAAATCTATGAAGGTCTATTAAGGCATAGAGGAACTAAATCAAAGATGCTTGAATCTGTTCCATGAATAATGAAGAGTAGTTGCCATGCTAGTCAAGGGGACTCCATCGAATGCATCTATAGGAATATCATCCATGCCATAGCCATAGGGACATCATGAGCAACAAACAAGACAAAAGATTTGTTGAAAATGCTTTAGAAACCTATTCAAGCATGAACCACTATGGTACGGGCTTGGGATAAAATCCCATTTGCAGTTCTCACCATAGATGAGGGGAATGGGCCTGTATTTAAAATGGAGAAAATTTTATTGAGATGGACCTGTGAATAATGATATGCCTCCATTGCAAGCACAAGTTGGGTTGTGAAGCCCGAGCTCGAGTAAATACAAAAGTTAGGGAAAAATGTAAGGTGAAGGAGCCAAAGAAGATCCAATGGTGGAGATTGCAGAGTGAAATGTAGCTTCATCTTGGCTATTCCTTGCCAGATCGCTGCTTTAAGATGCATGGGCTTTAAAACCCGCATGATCAGTGAAAACATGTCATGTGTACAAGGTGGGCCTGGGGGAGTCTCCTATGCATGGGTAAAGAGTTATGAAGAGCATGTTGATAAATTTTAATATTTCATTTGCTTTTTTATCAAAAGTAAAACATTTTATGGGGGTTAAGGTTTTCTCATGACGGTTTAATCAAGAAAATATGTGGGTAAATCACCACCGCTCCCCACTCTCTGGGAGTAAAATGCAAGCAGATTATTTCTTACGAGATTAGCAAGAGTTCTCCCCATGGAGGTGGTGGGCCCGACAATGTTCACATTAAAAGTTAAATAT
This sequence comes from Sequoia sempervirens, assembly GCA_007258455.2. Taxonomy (NCBI): domain Eukaryota; kingdom Viridiplantae; phylum Streptophyta; class Pinopsida; order Cupressales; family Cupressaceae; genus Sequoia; species Sequoia sempervirens. Next base: position 68,849 of record VDFB02332840.1, read on the forward strand.
GCCCAATGGTTTCACCATGAAGTGAAAAGGGGGAGAATGTTTTAAAAGGCCCAGGAAAAATATGAGAGGCATGTGAAAATGCATGATGGGAAATGTTTGTGAAATATTTCCTTTGTTAGGAATAAAATGCATAAAACATAAAGTAAAAGGAGCGCGTGGGAATAAATTTGAAGGTGTTATTAAAGTTGAAAAGCTTTAATATTTGAATGTACAAATATAATAACTAGCAAAGAAGGGAGAAAATAAAACTTTCATGGGAAAGCAAGGCTAAGGAATTTTTCACACTGCTGGTAAATGGAAATTTATCACATGGGAAGATTTTTAGTTGCTTGGCAACATTGAGCAAATACATATTGAGAGGAAAATTCAGTTTGAGCAGAGAGCAGAGAGTCTTTTGCAGATTATTAATCAACGGGAAAGAGGATACCATATGTCTTCAATGGATTAGTTTTAGGGCTGCTTTGGTTTTCTATTTTTGTCTCCTCTTCTCATTTTTAAAGGGTTCCAATTCTAGTTATGGGGTTTTGGTATTGGGTTGGGGTAGATAGAAATTGTTAATTTTTAGTCATTTTGAGTCTATAAGCTGTAATTTCAAATTTCATGAGCACATTTCAGCTAGTTTATGCAAATAACTATGAAAGTGTTTGCACATTCATGAGTATCTTCAAATTGTCTCCAAATTTGTACATTTCAATTATTTAGATTCAATAATACCAAGTATGTTTGAGTTTGGCATCTCAATTTCATGAGATTGTTTTATTTGTTTGTAGGTCGATTTCAATGAAATGGTTAAATACTTTGAGCAGATAATTGTGATTGAAGTGTGCAGGTTGGATTTGGTAAGCAGAATTTGATTGATAACAGGAGAGGATTTGTTAATATAAGACATTAACAGTTGATGGAAGGAATTAACAATTTAATTCCACTGGCTGAGCTTAATTTTTTTATGATTTCATCTTTATGTGTTTGACTCTATGGCCCTGAATTGGAACTAATTTATCTTGTAGCTTAGTGCATCTCATAAACAGTTTATAAATTCAAAAATAATTTTAAATCCTTGTTGTTTGGTTGTGGTTTAGTGTCTTGCTTCCCAATTGCTGAGTGAGTGTTGAGTTACTGAGAATGTAGCTAGATTTGAGGTTGTTAATGCTTTCCTTAGTGTCTTTTTATTCAGATTTATTTGCTATAAAAAACAATGTCAGTGTGCATGAGTGAATTATGTTTTGGGCATTGTATGGGTTGACCCACCTTGGTCCTAGAAAAACAAGAAGTGTAGAAGATCTCAGTCTTTGACTAAATCTTGTTAGTTGGCCAAATCCCTTTTGTAGCTGAACATAAGACATTGGCTAAGTCTTTAGGATTCATTGGTCTAGTGCAATTTGTAACACTAACAAAATGGTGACTCTACTGGGGAGAATTTGAGAAAATTCCCATTGAAGAATCTAGAAATAGTCATATCTTATACATTGAGTCATATTATTCTTTGCCATTTTGGTTTGAGTTCAAATATTGAAGGATTTCAAGCCTGGAGAAAGATTTGTTGCGGTGAACTTGGGGATTTCAAGATTTGTGGTGTTCTGCTAGTGGAAGGAACTCAATAAAAAAAATTATCTGTGAAAGAACTTCATGTTGTTTGAAGTTCAATCCTCTAAGAAGAGAGGTGGCGACTCTGTCAAGAAGAATCTATTGAAGAGGTGAAAATAGTTCCAGATCTACAATATTTCCAGAACAATTTGTTGCATCTACAACTTCCCAAGTATTCTTCACATATTTGAATGTCTTAGAAAGAAATTTTGGTTCCCTATTTAGTGATTTATCACTACCAGAGGGAAAGGATATTAAATTAAGTTTGCATACTTCCATTTGTTGGATCTGTTGAATGTAATTGCAGTTCCATTGAAATGAATTTTGTCTAGTGCTCAAATATTTTCTGATTTGGATGGTTAGAGTGCATTTGTGTATCTTAGGGGTTTCCATCCATTTATATTGTCATATGATTCAAGCCCAGGTCACTAGCATGTCAACAATTTTCATTGTAATTTTTTATTTGGTCATGATTGCCATTATGCGCAATTTGTGAGCCTTAATTTGCATATATCCATGGATCATCAAGGTAAAGTAGCCATACCTAGAAAGACCTTGATTCGACTTGTCAAGAAGTGTCAAAAGTATAATGATCTTCAAGTATCTAATAACCCAAAGTGCAAGAACCAAAGAGTTAGTAATCCTAGGTTCAGTCTGGAATGGAATGATATATTTGAAAGAAGGCTTAAAGAAATGGATGAAAGACATCAACTGTTTCAACAAGTTAGGTTAAGAGACCATCAAATTGTGTCTACTTGTCAAGTTGTTGCACCTTATGTCAATTCCTTTGACCCATTGTATGCTCAATTATATTTTTCATGGGTTGATTACAAAGTTGAAAGTATGTCAGCTTAAGTTTACAAGGTGATGCCTCTCTCTCTCTCTCTCTCTCTCTCTCTCTCTCTCTCTCTCTCTCTCTCTCTCTCTATGCCTCCCACCCTACCTAGCTAAGTCCCTCTCACTTCAACCCCTTCTCTCCCACTCCCTCTATCTTAGGTCTCTCCCTTCCACCCCCTCTCCCTCTCTCAAGTCTCTCTCTCACTACCTCTCTACCTCTCTCTCTCTCTCAAGTCTCTCCCTCCCTCTCTCCCTCCCACCCTATTGTTGATGTGTTTTTTATGCACTTCTCAACACAGGCAGTGCATAGGTGCACTACCTCTCTTGAAAGACAATCTTCCACAATCAAATTGCAAAACACTATCCCAAGGTCTCTAATGCTAGGTCTTCATAGTGCTTGGAATATCTCAGTTGTTTGATGTGATTTGCTAGAATCACAAGGCGGTCTTATGGATGGGTAACAAAGCATGGGAAGTTGGGTCTTGAAATGGAGCTCCTAAGATGGAAAAGTTGTTGTGCATTTGCTGTAGGTTCAAACAGCAGTCTTGAACTCCATTTTTGTCATTGGATTTAGCTTTACAATGTGCAATGAACCTTAGCATAGGTCACTCATTAAATAAAATGAAAAAGGGTAGGGAAGAGAGGAGGTTCCTGGATCTGCAACTAATTGTGAACAGTGATAATGGAGTTCCTGCAATGGACAGCTTCCTGGAAACAATATTCCACTTAACCAGAAATCTCACAGTCTCATGGAATTTGTGCTATCTTCTAAGGTCTGCAAATATTTCGTCTTTCATTCACCAGGTGCATGCATGAATGAAGATGAAAGTTTGGAGCAGCTTTGAATTTAAGTCCAGACTAACTTTACACAACTATCTACCATAAGCAAACAGCAAAAAGTATGGACTAAGAAGGCATCTACACTGCAGGGATTTCACAACCACAAAACAACATTCCTAAAATCTACCAAAGTAAGAAAACAGTTAACTAAAACAGCAATGCAAATCTAAGTCAAGCATCTAACAATGGAGGTTGAATCAAGTAACATGTAAGAAACTCTGAAAATGCACCAAGTCAATGTATTTTCATTATAAATTTTTGCAGCATGTCTTTACAACAACTCAACTCTCTTTGCAAATGAGAGGAGAGCCCTATTTATAGTGCCCCAAAAGTCAAATGAATGGCCAAGATTAATTATCATTGTGTGGCCAAGATTCATTACAAAATAGGGTTTCACCAACCCTCAATCTATTACAATTTAAAAAATACATTTTGTCCCTTCCCTATTTTGTCCTCTAGTGACAACATTGTAGCTTTTGTCCTTTAGTTAATTGTTGTTTTACTGTAGCTACTCTTTAGGGAGCTCTTTATCATCAACCGGGCTGTCCTCCTACTTTTTAGAGGTTGTGTATTTCATGAACTTCAGGATGATCGGCCGGAGATTGTCTACCTCAATGATTTCATACCACAGCACTTGGTAGCTCCACTCTTTCGCATTATCTTCTAGCCTCTTCCGGTCCTCATCATACTTTGCACCTTGATCTCTGAATAGCTCTGATTGATCGAAGGCATGGGCAGCAAAACTCATGAATTCCACTGTCATTTTTCCAGACATCCCATCCTCCATCTTCTTCTAGAAGTAAGGTTTTACCTTCTCTAGATCCACCTGTACTGCGGGCATGTCGTACTTTGTCATTAGCTTGAGGTACCGAGCACATTCCACTCTAATTTCTTTGATCCATTCGATATCCAGATCCACTTTGTTCATTATTTGTTCCAACCTTTCCTTCCGGTTGTCAAAGTCTCGCCACCACACATCCATCAACCAGTGATCATCTTTGTTAAACGCAAGCTCCTTTTCCCATGTGGCTTCTGGCAACTGAAGGATAGCCTCAATCTTTGGGAAGGTGGAGTTGTATGTAGCAGGGAAGTCAGTGCATAGCTTCTTTGTGCCCTCCAAAGATTGCTGTAGGTCTAGGAACTTGTTGGTTATCTGAACAACCCAGCTAATTCCCATGTTCCCAACATATAGGACCTACCGGAACTAGCTCTTTGTAGTCTTTTCCAAGTTATTTCTCCTTTCCATCTTATCAATCTATTCCTTGGACAGCAGTTGGGGTGCGATTATGGAGGTGGTAGGTAGGTCATCCACCGAAGACCATTGTTGGATGTAATCTGTTAAAGCAACCACCTGTGCCTTGAGCTCATCTTTTGAAATCTTGTCCTGCTTTATCAAATGTACCACCGTGGCCACTGAATCCTCAAGATGCCCTACCTTCTGTTCTCTGGTGGCGGTCCCCAAGTCGATGGTGGAGACGTTATAACTCATGCCAGCCTGTCCCACCACAGGGGTTGCTATTTGCATAGCTCGAGACCCAGACGCATCCATCATTACCCTAGATCAGATCTTAGGCTTCTTCTCCTTCTTTGTTGTGATCTGAGCTCGGGCTAAGATAGCCTCTAGTCTCGCCCTCGGGTCCTTTAGTACGGGAGTTTTCCTTTCGAGCTATTTTTCTAACCATTCAGGCACGACAGACTTGCCCTTAGGTGACTCACAATCATCCTCCCCCCTCTCGGTCAAGGCCTCTGTTCCCTTATCTTCTGAAACCCTCTCTTCCTCCCTGGCAGCATCTCCTTCTTCTTCATTGGAGTCCTGGATGAACACAAGGCGTTTAATAGGAGGTTTGGAAGATAATTGCTGCAAGGGACTTTCCTTTTCTTCCATTTCTCCTCCTTTCTCTCTCTCAGTTTGTTCAACCTTGTGCACATGTTCCTTGAGCTATTCAATTTCGAGGCTCCTGTCTGCTTGAGCCTCACTCTCAGGTATATCTTCTTTTGGATTATCTTGTTGCTGTTGTCCTTTTCCAGGAGGTGATCTTTCTGCCTCCATCTCAGTGCCCTTCAGCTGCCGGGCCAGCTCTTCCTCAAGATCATCATCGAAGGCCTGCACTATGACCTTACCATCGGCATCCTCCTCCTCATCCCCACTCTTAGAGGAACCAGTTCCTTCTTCTTCGTAGGCAACCCTGTCAATAGTGCGATGTTCATACTCTGAGTGCTCATGATATTCATCGGCCTCCTCTTCAAAGGGATTTGAGGCCTCTTGTTCTCGCCTCTCCCACTCCTTAGAGATTAACATGGTGGCTTCCATAGCCGGTGGCCCTGTTGGAGGTTGTGAAGGTTTGGCAGTAGCGAGGACCTGAGCTAAGACCGCTTGAAGAGTGGGATCCATGAGGATCTGGGAGAGCTCGGAAGGGATATTCTACATATGCTTTGAGAAGGCCTCAAGCAAGGTGGGAGTGGGCATTGGTTCAGCCACCGTAGGTAATGGGAGTGATGTGGTGGGTGACATGACAGCAGAGGAAGGAGGAGTAGTTATGGCAGAGGAGGAGTCAATTACGATCACCGGCTCGGTCAGGGGCGAAGGGGAAAGATGGACAGAGATGTAGCAACCATAGCCAGAGAAGCAGGTGGTGCGACAATCGGGGTAGGGAGAGCCAAGAGGGGTTCTAATTGATTTGTACCCTTTACTTCTTCCTCTTAGATTAAGGGCTGCTCCGTGGTGCCCTCTGTTTGCTTAAGTCTTTTGGAGGGTGAGCCTCCTGTTTCTTTTCTTGTATAGACCTTAGGGTCAGGAGACTATTTTCTTTCCGTCCCCTTCCTCTTCTTAGACCTAGTGATTGGAGGAGACTTGGACATCCTGCCGGTTGAAGTGGTGGCAGCAATGTCTTTCGTGGCACTAGGTTCACTCTTGAGTCCTTCGTAAGTCAAAATTACCCCCTATTGTCTTAATCGGGCCACTTGTCTATCAACCCATTCCTTGGTACGGTCCAAGATTGGCTTGGTTATGATATCGAGGTCATCGACCTCCTGTTCATCCCAGTCAATTGTTGGTACTAGCAACTTGGCGACTACAGGGTACCTGGGGTCCATTATGGTGCTATCGTCTTCTTCAACTTGGTTCGGTATGGGAAACGGTTGCACCTTCCTTAAAAAATGCGCAGTCATCCGCATATAGTGCCTTTCTCGTACCTCTTTATCATCTTGACAATCCCCCCAAAAGTCTTCAATGTGGTGGAGATGAGCGAACCCCAGTCCCAGTGCCTTCCTTACGTGCCCATATGGATCCATTCGAGGGCGAGTAGTGTGTAGATGAAAATGGTAATCCTTCAATTCTTTCTCGGAGTTACCAGCACACTGGGAAGTTTGTAGCTTATACATGCCCTAGCCAAGAGTCATGGGATAAGAGATCCCTGATATGTGTTTGCCATTGAAGATCGCCTGTATGTGTTGGAGCTGTCGAGAAAGCTCCAATAGGATGATTCGGTCATTGGGGTATCGAGGCAACTTGTTTGGCCTTTCGGTGAAGCCTTGGGCATGGATGTATGTAAACTTTGGGTATTGAATGAAGAGGAAGGCATATTGCTTCAAAAATGCCCCAGCATTGTGGGAAACTCTCCTTTCGAAATCTTCAGCGATCATTCTGATAATATGGCCGATGAAGGCGTCATTAACTCTGCAGTACTCCCTCTTGAAGTTTCGGTACTGGAGCTGGGGGTATCTATCATAGGCTTTGAGTCTTTGATCCTGCTCCTGATCAGGCACCACAAACAACCCGTTGTACTATCTCTGGTCTACCAAGGAGTATACAAGATATGAAGTCATATAGAATTTGGAGCTCTTCTTCACATCGACGAACTGCTCATGGAAGCAGTTGCTTATTATACCTCCCCAATAAAATGCATTCTTTGTGGTAACATCTTCATTCCCACAAAGGATTTTCTCAACAAAGTACACCACTCACCCCTGAAAGAAGGCTGCAGTAGGGAGGCCCATAACCCTGCTTAGCATTGTGACCAAATTGTGGTAGTCTTCATAGAAATCGCTGCGGAAGAGTTCGTTAGGAACCTTCACGGTGTTGTCCCGCTTTTCCTTGAGCCAATGTTGATTTATTAATTTCCTGTAGCCTGTAGGGTTACCATCCCACGCTGCCTGGGCACTCCTCAATGGTAGGCGTTTCCATTTCTTGAAACATGGGAATATGAAAGGTTTTCGTAATTCCTCCAGCCGACATGTTGGCGAGAATGTTACTGTCCCTGTCAAAAATTGTCCTTGTGTCGGGCTGATACACTTGTCGACAAGCCATGACCAATTCAGGGGCCACGAGGGATGGGGGGAAGCCCGCAGCTTTCGCGATTCCACTCTGTCTTATCAATCTTGCATTTTTTGTTGTTGGATTGACCCTGACCCTTTGTGTAAATTCGTCAATACTGATGTGGCCTATGTTGGTGTCGGTGATTTCCTTCCAATCCGTGGTAACCTTTGAGTGCAGAGGCTCACCCTGGAATTGGTATTTCATTTGGTCCTTGTCTTCTTTCCCTCGAGGAGTTTTGCCTGACTTCTTTCCTTTGTCCTTTTCGACAGTTGCCCCCGAAAGTCCCGCACCCGATTCCATATATTCTGCAAGCAAAAGCGTAGTAAGTGCAATTGATCACAAAATCCCATTTTAGTCAAAATCCCAAAGATGAAATCCATTTTTAATAATTGAGGGCTTTGGGACAGTCCGGGCCCGGAGGGCCAGACTTCCCTGGTAGGAATGTTGTTTTGGAAAGGCAAACGGGGCGGAACGATCTGGGAGATTCTTTCCGATCGAATTTTGATAATTCAAAAGGTTCGCAATGGAGAGGACCAAGATTCAACACGTGGGTCGAGATCAGATTTCAAACTTGGGCTCATTTGGATCAATTTAGGAGCATCCGAAGGTCCAAGGCCGGAAAGCCGCTTGGAGATGGATGCTTGGGACGGCCGAGCAAAAACGGAGTTCCGGAGACGAAACTCCAGGGTCCAGGGCCCGGAGGATCGAAGGGCGGCCAGAAGATTACAATTTTTCAGTTTGAGCGCTCAAGCCTGAGGCACCGGGAAGCCGCCCAACCTTTGTCGTTCAGAACAACTATCACCAGGTGGAAGTCTGGAAGGGGTGGCCCAGTGGATCGAACCTGGCATGAGAGTCGGAAGGAAGATTTTGATTTTGAAACCCATGGCAGTCGGGAAGGTGGAGCCCGAAGCTCGGAAGGGCGGGCAAGATTTTTCATTTTGGAATGGCGGATGAGGGACAGAGTCCTAGACGGTAGAGCCTGGCTCGGTCGAGGTCATTCAAGGTTCAACAGAGTTGGATCCCAATGGCGAATGGTGGCACGGGGCCCGGAGGGCAGAAGGTTGCCAAGCATTCGCCTTCTGCGATGGCGAAGACCACACGGAGTCACCAAGAGAAATTGATGTCGCCGCGATGTCTTGGCGAAGGCATTATGTCTTGCCAAAGATGAGGGGTCTCGGGGTAGCGCTTTGCTCTCGGTAAGATCTCTTACCGACACCAGGGGGGTCTTGCCGACAGACGGGGAAGGTTTCGGCAAAGGATGGAGATATCGCAATGATGTCCTAGCGATGCAGAGAGTCTTGCCGATAAAGGGAGCCTTCGACGTAATATTCCAAGTTGGAGAAAGGTCTCCCCAACCCGGTGATGTCTCTCCAACCTGCTTCGTGCTCACCCAAGGATGAGGGGGTCGGCATAAGGTCTTGGCGAATAGGGGGAGTCTCAACGAAGCAAATGAGTGTATTTCGGCCAAACAAATTTCATTCGGAAAGAAGTCACGCCGAATGGGGCATGTCTCGCTGAAAGCGAACGTTCGATGAGAGATTTTTCTTCGGTATAAAGTCACAACGAATCGCCCTTGTCTCACCAACCATTAGAGTTTAAGTAATCACTTCGGCCAGACTAAAGTTTATCTATATGATGTCTCAGTGAACTTATAGAGTCTTTCTGAATGTCAATGAGGAACATCTCGATGTGATCAGCGGGTAGTCGGGGTAAGGTCTCAGCGACTTCTCTTGGTCTCACCGACTAGCGATAGAACATGAGAGACCTTCGGTGTGAGAAAGATACAGTCACAGTGAACATATGGATTTAGGAGGGCTTTTGGTGAAACATTTTAAGCTCGGCAAAAGCGAAATGAACTCGGTGGGAGGTCTCGCCGAAGGACGGGTGTCTTGGCGAAGCAAATGTATATCGGTAAAGCTACTAAATCCCACCATGACCTCTTGGCGACTAGGACTTGTCTCGCCGACGGAGTAGCTTGGGGAGAACAAGGTGCGGAAATCCAGATGCGGAATCCCGGAGACCCGGACCCGAGAGAGCTAAAGGTTGTTTCAAAATTTTTGGTTTGTCACTAAGTCTCAGCCGGCGGAGGGAGCGTCCGAGACCGAGGGGCGCGAATGCCCCTACAAAGAATGGCCGCATGGGGATAAAGCTCTGAATTAATCATGAGGGTGCTATGTTGGTTTTCTCAATTTTTGAGGACATGGGTTTTGTTCGTTGTGCCATATTTCATCATTCACATGTCCCTTTTGATCGTTCTTGTTCATTTTAAGCTTTAGAAATCATGAAAACAATGTTTGAGAGGGTGAACGGAAAACCTACCTCGAACACTCGATGCGAGGAGGTGTGGGACCCACTAGCAGTCAGCAAGAGAAGGTAACGGGCATGAGCGTGAAGGTCTCGAAGATGGTGGGCTCCTCTCTAGCAAGCTTTGATCTCTTAGAGTGACACTGACAAGTGAGAATGGCAGGCTTTGGCAAGCTATTTATACCCCAACCGCCATTAATGGCCGCATTGAATGCAAGTACAGTAGACATTTGGGTCGGTGTATTTAAATTCACTGACGGCGGTGGGAGACCCGGGGTCCGAAGGCTGAGAGGGCGCAGGGTGGCGGGCGTTCAAAAATTTCAACTCGGAGGGGTCGGCGGCGGCAAAGAGGGAGCAGGGGCCCGGAGGGCGGAGTTCCTCCAGAGGTCCGCCGTCAGGAACGGCGAAACCTTCACAAAATTCTGGACGTAGAAGTCCAGAAGTTCGGGCCCAGAATGTTCGAAAGCAGCCAAAATTTCCTCGTAAACCTTCGGACGACGATGACAGAGCCGAGACCCGGGGTCTGGGAAGACGCAACCCATCCGCCATCGGGAACGGCAGACACAACAAGGAAACCCGGCTAGGGAAACCCGAAGGGGCAAGCCCGGCCCGACCCAAGGCCGCTAGCAGAGGCAAACTGCCAGAGGGAGTCTGCAAGGCACCAAAACTTGACAAAACGAGCCAAGGGGAAGCATGGTCAACCTATGATGAAACTTTGGAAGAACATTGACCATCCGGGGCACAAAAATGGGGCACGCAAAATGAGGCGGGGACAAAAAATGACCCGAAAAGGTGAAAGAAAAAGAGGGTCCCCGTTCCGAACGGGCATGTGTGCTAAGGGCACAACACCTACCTAGAAAACTCTCTCTCTCTCTCTCTCTCTCTCTCTCTCTCTCTTAAAATTCTCCCTCCCTCTAAAGACATACATAAATACATACTTATAAGCAGACATACATGCAAGCATATGTACATACAAGCATACATATAGGCATACATACATACATGCATCAATTCATACATGCATACATGAATACATACATACATGCATACATGCATACATGCATACATACATAAATGGCATACAAGCATACATACATTTAAACATACATTCAATAGAGTAGAATTTAACACAAAGAAAGACATAATGCGAGTGCGTTATAACGCACTTGCATTATGTCTTGCTAGACATGTCTTGCACAAATGCAAAAACTATGTCAAAACTAAGAAATAACACGAGCACATTATAATGCGCTTGCGTTATATCTTTCTTTGGGAATCCCCAATACTTGGGCTTGGTATGTGCCTTGGAATACCAACCCAAAGGCTTGGAGGGCCTTCCTAATTTCCAAAGATGTGTTTTTGCAAATTCTATAATATTTCACATAATCGGGTTTGTGCTCACCGTCAGGATTGCACGTGTTTCAATATTGAACAAATCGAACACCTAGGTAATGTTAGGCTCTCTCTTAGCTATCTAACGATGTAATTTTTTTCAATTTTTGACAATGTTAAGCCTTTGATCTATATTTTCTTTTGTTTGTGTGTCTCTTTTTTGGCAAAAACCAATGTTTGGTTTTTTTTTGTTATAAATTAACCATTCATCAAAATTTCAAATAAATTACATTTTTAGAAACTAGACTCCATTCTACACATATTTAAAAAAAATCAATTATTTTCCAAAATTTGTAGGGGTAGCACAACCAAAATTCTATTTTTTAGGAAGTGTCCACTTTGAAAATTAGTAAAAAAAAATATTCATTAAAAAATTATCAGAAAAATCAAGCATAAACTACATATTGTTAGCTAATTTCTCACTAAAGCGATTTTAAAAATACTAAAAAAAAATTCACCGTGCTAGGTATGCACAAAAGTTGCTATGTTATGTTTTTCTAACAAAAACAACACCAATTTATGTGGTCCCCTCTTTTGAACCCCTTAATCTCAACCATTTTCAAAATAAATTAGTAGTTTATAAAGTAGACTCAGAGCACTATGATCCTTGTTTTTGTTGCATCTCAAAATTATGAGTCTAACTATTCTCAATTTCAATTCCAAGGTCAGTATTTCCTGATTTCAAAAAAAAAGTGGCCACTTAAGCCCCCTTTTTGGCCCCCCATCTTTTTGCACTTACCCTTGGCGTCTTATGTAACGTCATTTTTCAACATTTTATCAACAATTAAATTATAGCATTAATTTATAAAAAAAATATTCAAATAATTTTTTAATTTTGTCAAAAAAATACAAACATAAAATATACTAAAAAATACATATTTTATTAGTTTACATCATTTCAAAATTCAAAACATATATGTCACTTTCTAGTGATTCAATTTAAAAGTTAGATTGAAGTATTGGTCATTTCCTTTATATAAAAGTGTGACACAACTATGTACTTTTAAAAATTATGAGTTTATTATTGTGTGCACTCATGTTGTTCATTGTATTCTTTTAGAGAATTGAGAGCAGTTTTTTTATTGTGAGTTGAGAGTAGTTTATACTATGAGTGGAGAACAAATTATTTGTGAGTTTTGAGAGCATACGATACTTGATTAGAGTGGAGATAGGTTGAGTATGGAGGAGGCAACAAGTAGAGCCTTTTGCATTGAGCATAGAGTTTTGAGAGATCCATTTGGAGCTATTCATACCAGGCATGCTTTAGATATTCTTAACTCTTTCTCTTTCCAATTTTGATACTTTGATTTGTTATTGGTTGCAAGTGTGGGTTCAATCGTTGTTTGCTTATTATAGCTTTTGAATAGTGCTTATGCATATAGCTAGAATATATACAAGTTGGCTTAAGGAATCTTATTAGCATGATATATATAGCTACCATGATTGGCATAGTAAAGTGAAGCTAACTAGAGGGTATTATGATAATATCTAAGATATTGTACATGATGCATATAATGCTTGCATAAGTTATGTTGTTAGAAATAAAAAGGATTGATATCATGATAGAAGTATAATGCCATCATTGTCTAGGGTATGATGTTATGAATACTTGTGTTGGTAGTTTAACCATGGATGTGGGACTTACATTCACGATTGTTTATAACCCTTGAAAGTAGGAGGTTGATTTATTCCCTAGGGCTAGGGTATACACTTGAATATGATTATATTTATATTCAATAATAGGGATGAAAAATGTATTAGAGATATATGTGTTGTAATTACCTTTTTAAATGATATTATCTTATACTTGACCATGGGTCTATACCTATTCACGGTATTCTAATCATAAAGAAGTAGAATTTACATCTAAAAAAACCCAAGCCATAATGCAAGGAGACTTTAAGGTGCAAAAGCACCAAATCCTCTCAAGTAGAAAATGTTCTTCAAATTGGATATCAACTTATCATACATTTTAACACATGAATATATGTGTCATATTGAGAGAAGGATATATGATTATTTATGAGCATACAAACATTGGTATTTTAAATAAATGATGCAAAGGATAAACTTGGAAAGAACCATGAGGAAATTGGACATTAGATGAAAGGTTCTTGGTTGAATTTACTAGAAGTTAAATAGCTTAATATGTCAATTTACTATTATTAGAAATTACTATAAACATAAGATTTTATCTGAAATTTAATATCAAGGATAACCAAGTTGGTTATGGTATCCTAGAAGGACAGATCCATATTGGATAAGACAAAAAAGAGTCTAAAACTCAATACGAAAAAGTAATCTTCAAATCAAGTTTAATTCTGAATTATTATACATATTGACATATTAACAGTTCTTTAGATTGAGACCAAATGTGTCTAGTTGGTGACATGGTGTCATTAGTATTAATTAATTATGCATGAACTAGGAGGATCATTACTCCCATGATTAAAAGAAAGAGGTTGAATAAGAGGTAGTTTCCAGTCAAATGAATGTTACAAATGTGTAATAGGGTATTCAAGAGGTTGGGTTAAACCTAATTGGTCAGTTAGATCAATATAAGTGTGTTATCACTTTTGTATCGAATCTTGTTTATGTTATTTAAATCTTGATTTCAAACCAAGACAAGAGTTTTTACAGGTCAATAGAATTCCCAAGTTGAGTAAGGGTGGGTGATCATATGACACCACTTCATAGAAAGTGGATTTATTATATATATGAAATCTTTGGCCAAAGTAGGTGTAAAAGTTGCTGCTTACACTTAGTCGGTTCACTATGACCCAGGATTGCATACTAGTTAGTAGTGTCATGCATAGTTGGAGGGTATCCATTGTATGGTCGTACTATATATGTAGGACACAACACCAAATACTTCGATACATGTGCATTATTTGTGGTTTTCATACCAAACTCTTCGTTGAAGGGTATGACCATCTTATTGGGTAGGAAGATGTGTGGGGGGGCGCTTAAGTCTGTGGTTGGAGGAAAAGTGCTTGGGTGATGCTCTCCCTCTTGCAATCGGCCACCAAGTCTTGTGGAACAGAAGAAGTGTGATCCATAGGTGGACACCTCAACCTTGAACTCTTGTAAGTTATGAATTTGTATATGAACATCATCATGGATCAATTGTAATATGTATTTGAAAAGATGAGATTCATCTATTTGGAATTATGTAATGTTATCTCATTTATACAATGATGTTGGAAAATTATTTATGCAATGTAATATGAAATGGTTATTTCAATGTGCAAATATGTTATGAAAAAAAGAAAAAAAATATTTCCATGTTTTGAGAACTTGAAACTATACACATTCTGAGTTAAAACATAGGTGAAAATTGTTGGGTAAACTTTGGGTATGTTACACATTATTTTTTGGATTGATAATGCATGTGCTTACAAAAAAAGAATTATATATTTTATGTTTATCTCATATTAACATTTATATAGAATTCAATCAAAACCTCTGCTTTGATGGAATATTTAGTGTTCACATTGTTTTGTTCCTTTTCACATTGGTGCTTTCATGGTGGTTCTTAGGCAGCTATCAATGGCATGTGGAGGAATCTGTGTGTAAACCATCTTTTCTTGGTTGGCTATGGACATCCTCTATGATCTCAATCCCTGCTATGAGTGTGATTTTCTCATCATAGTAGCAGCACCCCTATGTTTAGCATGTCCCTCATTTCCTCCGCTATTGAATTCATAGTGGTGAGATTTTTCATCTGATTCTTGCTCTCAACCTTCGTGTTGTGTCAATATTAGATGAGTTCCATGTTTACTACTAATATCGTGGGCCTCCATAATTTGTGACTTTAAATACTGCCCTAATTATTTCTTGTCCTTGAACAACAAAATGTTAATCTTGCCATTGATTTCATATAAAGAGGTTTGAATCAAAGGTTTTGTTTTTTCTTGATCTATGATTTGAAAAAATAACTCACTGGTTTTTGTTTCCCTCTGCAGTTTACAGAAAACTTGCTTGACTATTACACATGAGAACAATGATTCATGTATTGGAGTATTTTGAATTTATTTGTAGTGTTTGTGACTACAACCTCCTTTGGAAACTAATTCTGAATACAATGTTTTAAAAAATATTGAAATTTTCCACGATCTCACTTTATTATAAAAATTTCTTGAGAAGTAGATCAAATAACTACTAAACCAATTTTCAATACAACCCACATGCATATATATTAACTTTATTCTTATATATTTATATATTTCTCTTTTTAGAATCTACAATTTTTATTTTTCATTGAGAGAATTTTTTTTTCTTATAAGACCGCCTAATATTTGGTATACTTTGGGAATTTATTTTTCATATATAAAATTGTTGTGAATTCTTGATAATTCTTTTTCTCGACCATTCTTTATTTCTTCTATGACATAGGGAAGACAAGGGAACATAAAGAAATTGTTCAACAATAAAAGAGATAGTTGCTAATGAGCATTGAGAGTAAAGAGGAACCTCAAGTAATTTCTTCACAAGTGGTGAAAGGATATGATGATGAAATAAATATACAATGAGGAATATAGCAACTAATTAATGTTGTGATATGAGACGTGAGTTTTTATTATTATAAAACTAATAAACTCAACATATAAAATATTGTTTTTTTAAGATACACAAATGTTTTCATTTAAAATAATAATATAAATTAAACCATTTTTAAAATTGTAAAGATATCAAATTATTATTTTTTGTATTTAAAAATATTTATTATTTTATTTATTTATTTATTTTTAAATATTAATATTTAGTTTAATTTTAAAAAATAAAATGATTTGCATACAAAAAATAAAAAATAGAAAGGTTGCTTTTTATATCTAAATTTTACTCTTTACTCTAAAATTACAATTAGTAATTATTTAACAACTAGATAATAAATATTTTATGAGTTTTAGAAATTAGAAATTAATGTAATTTACAATGGAATTTAAGTTTTAAAAATATTGTGGCGATTTGATTATTTATCTACTCTTCGATTAATTATTCAAATTTAAAGAACAATACAACCTAATTGAATCTAAAAATGCAAAAGTAGGGATGTATTTCTCTTCCAAACTTATTAAAGAGATTTAAATCAAAAACTTCCCTATATAAAATATTTTATGATTTTTTAAAGTTAGAATTTAGTATAAATTTATAAAATGAAATGATTTGGGTGCAAAGTAAAAAAATAATAGAAAGATTGATTGTATAAAATTATAATTAGTGATTTTTGAAATAGTTTATTTTATTTTTATTAATTTGTATTAGATAAGTAGTATAATTGAATAGATTATTTTAAAAACTAGATAACAAATATTGTATGAATTTTAGAAATTAGACTTTAGTTTAAATTTAAAACTAAGTGTAAGCTTTAAAAATATTGTGGTGATTTGATTAATTATTTTTATATGATTAATAATTCTAACCTTAATAATACTTAATTTCACATAGAAATAAAATAATAAATTAAAATACTTATTTGTGTTTGTAATATTTGTCATTAATGTCAAATTTATAAACTAATGTTAAAATTTTAGATTAAAATACTTGTTTTTGTTTAAAATATTTATCATTAATGCTAATTTTATAAACTAATATTGAGACACTAATAATTCTAACCTTAATAATACTTAATTTCGCAAAGAAATATAAATCTAGATTAAAATATTTATTTTTCTTTAAACTATTTCATTAATGTTGAATTTATATATTAAAATAATATTAAGACATTAATAACCCTACCCCTCACTAGAACCCCAAGCTTTAAAGTTAGGCTCGAGGTTCAATTACTTATTATCATTTAATTAGGATTAAATGAGGGTTAAAGTTAAGGTTAGTGTTCAATTAGAGTTAGGGTTAGGGTTATGGTCCTAAGATAAAGCTTGAGGTTAAGATTTAGGTTAGGGTTATGGTTTGAGTTAGGGTTAGGGTTTGAGTTAGGGTTAGTGTTCAATTAGGGCTTGGGTTAGGGTTAAGGTTCAATTAGGGGTAGGATTAGGTTTAGAGATAGGTTTCATTTATGGTTAGGTTTAAATTGATATTATGATATTATTACAACTAGAGTTAGGGTGAATTATAATTATCTCACATATATAAGTTAAGGTTATGGTTAGGGTTCTGATAAAGCTTGGGATTACTAGTTGGGTTAATATTCTAGTTAGATTAGGGTTGGGTTCCACTTAGGGTTAGGGTTAGGGTTATAATTTAATTAAGGTTAGAGTTTAACTGGTATTAGGGTTAGGGTTAGGGTTAGGGTTAGGGTTATAATTCAATTAAGGTTAGAGTTTAATTGGTATTAGGGTTAGGGTGCAATTAGGTTTCAATTGTGTTTTGGTTTAATTAAGGTTAGTGTTCATTAAAGGTTGGGGTTCTGAGATAAAGCTTGGAGTTATAGTTTCACTTAGGGTTAGAATTAGGATTACGATTCAATCAAGAATATAGTTCAATTAAGGTTAGGATTAGAATTAGGATTACGATTCAATCAAGATTATAGTTCAATTAAGGTTAGGGTTAGGGTTCAATTAGGGTTAGGGTTAGTATTAAGTTAAGGTTAGCATTCATTTAGGGTTAAGGTTAATGATAGGGTTTTCATGAAGCTTGGGGTTATGATTAAGGTTAGGGTTAGGCTTGGGATAAGTGTTATGGTTAGGATTTAATTAGGGTTAGGTTTGGGATAAGTGTTATGGTTAGGATTTAAATAGAGTACTAGATTAAAATAATTAATTTTTTTAAAAACATTTATCATTAATACCAAATTTGTAAACTAATATTAAGACATTCTGACACTTGAATAATACTTTAATATTATAATTCTAAAATAAAGCTTGGAGTTAGGATTAGGGTTGGTAGGGTTAGACTAGGGTTACAATTAGGGTTAGTGTTAGAATTAGGGATAGGGTTAAGGTTAGGTTAGGGATCAATTAGGATTAGGGTTTAATTAGGGTTAGAGTAACTTAAAAGTTTTTAATTAGAGATCAATTAGGGTTAACATTATGTTAGGGTTAGGGTTCTTGATTAAGGTGTAATTATGGTTAGGGTTAAGGTTAGGGATATAGGATAAAGATTGGGGTAAAGGTTAGGGTTAGGTCTTAACTAGGGTTAGGGTTAAGATTTAGTTAGGGTTAGGGTTAATAGGTTAGGGTAAGGGTTCATTTGGAGTTAGGTTTTAATTAGGGTTACAAGTAAGGTTCATTTAGTAGAACAATTAGAATTATGGTTTCTATTAGAATTAGAGTTACTGTTAGAGTTAGAATTATGGTTAGGATTAGAATTAAAATTAGGGTTATAGTTTGGGTTAGGGTTAGAATTCAATTAAGGTTAAGGTTAGGGTTAGGTTAGGATTAGAATTCTATTACGATTAGGGTTCAATTAGGGTACTAGGATAAATCTTGGGGTTAGCATTAGGTTGAAGATTAGGGTTAGGGTTAGGGTTTAAAAAAAAAGCTTGGGGTTAGTGTTAGGGTTAGGGTCAGGGTTCAATTAGGTAAAGGGTTTAATTAGGGTTACAATTATAATTAAGTTTTCTATCAGGATTAGGATTATGAATAGGGTTAGAATTATGGTTGTCTTAAAATTATAATTAGGGTTATAGTTAGAGTTAACATTACAAGTAGGATAAGGGTTAGGATTATAATTAAGGTTGAGGTTAGAATTAAACCCTAATCATAATTCTAAAAATAATATTAATTGTAATTGTAACCCTAACCCTAACACTCACAATAATTATAACTTGAACTATAACACTAATTATATCTCTAACCTTAATACTAACCCTAATTCTAAAACTAACAATAATTCTAATTGCAATCCTAATGCTAACCCTTACCCTAATCCTAACCCTAACACTAATTTTAATCCACCCTAATTCTATAACTAAAACTAATTCCAATTACAACCCTAATCCTAACCCTAATTATAACTATAATTATGACTCTAATCCTAACCCTAACCCTAACTCTAACTCGAACCCTAACCCTAACCCTAACACTTACAATAATTCTAATTCAAATCCTAAATGTAATTCTATCTCTAACTCTAATGCTAACCATAATTCTAAATCTAACAGTAATTCTAATTTTAACCATAACCCTAACCTTGACACTAACACTATTTCTAACCCACCCTACTTTTATAAAAAACACTAATTCTAAATGCAACCCTATTTTTAACCCTAACCCTAAATTCTAATTCTATCACTAACCCTAACCCTAACTCTAATATTAATAATTATGCTAACCCCAATCCTAATACGAAACCTATCACATCATGTCTTGTTATTATTGATTTACTTTTACCTTCACAGGTAAATAGGTTAGTAAATGCAATAAAGAGTTTGATATGCTTTCTAAGGAATGGAATACTAAAATAGGTATTATGTGAAAGTATTGATAAATTCTTAATATGGCTTTGAAAGAGTAAATATGTTTACATTTATTGCTATATGAACATGCTAGAGTTATGATGCATATGGATTTATTATAAACTTCTAACTACCATTGCAAATGTGTTGAGTTGGTTGCAGGGACAAGTTCATTCCTCCAGGTGGAGGGGAAGTATCACTTAGGAGAAGATCTTGGTCGAGTAACCAGTAACATAACCTATCTGAGCTTACACACACAGTAGAAAGGTTGAGTCTATCTACATAGTGTTGGGAAAATGGTAAGTCATCCTTAGAATGAGGTGTTTGCATTAGTAAGGGTCTTGATTACTGATGAATGCATGCTTGGGTGATGTTTATCTGTTTGAGCTTGTGAGTTCTTCCTTATGTGTTATGATTTTTTGTGTGGTTGAATGAGTATTTTGGATATATGCATACATGCATATATATATGTATGTCAACATACACATATGTCAGATATAATAGGATATCCATATTAGTAGTCAACATATGTAAACATATGCATATATGTGAAAAAATGTGCTATAATGGATACAGTCACTTGGTCATAACCATTTTGGATACCGAAGGGATTACTTGCTTAGTAATCACTATAGAATATATATATATATATATATATATATATATATATATATATATATATATATATCATGTATATATATGTACGTATAAGTGTTAATGCTTATTAAAGAAGTGTATATATAATATATATGTGTACATGTGTGTATATATGCATGCATGTTAATATTATGAATATTTCACTTACTCGTAATCATTCGATTATCGAATGGATTATGGCTTTGTACGATATAATATATATGTGATTGGATATATGTATGTATATAATAATATATTATTACTATGTGAATGTTTACTCGTTTGTATTCATTTGTATATCAAATGTAAACGTATTTGATTGTCATGGAATATATATATAATAAATTTGAATATATGTGTGTGTGTGTGTGATAAGTAAATAGAAGTCAAAGTGTATATACATGCTATGCTAAATAAATATATATTGGTATATATATGTTATATACATATTGGCTGATTATTGGATATATGATTGGTCGATTTATATCTAATATATTATAAAAGCTTAGAGGTCGAATATATATAACATAGGCCAAATATATAATACATATTGGCAAAGCATAAAGGGTGAACTATGTGCAATATAAAGTGCAACAAGTAAGTCAATTTAAAGAGTTTGACTTAGTCTATGCATTGAGATTAAACACATTTGACTTAGTAAATTGTATTTACTTGGAACACCTTATCATGAATTGATTATCAAGAGCAAAATAAATGTAAATGTTGATTAGTAGGATAAGTTTATGCAAGTCGATGAATTGGTCAAATCAGATTTAAGAGACATGGTGACTCATCATTGACTAAGTCGACTTATATGCTAAGTGTTGCATTTTATTTATTGACCGGTTCAAACAAGAGGAAAGCCATGCCAACTGTAGAAGGATAGTTGCTTGCTTCGGTGCCATCTTATGAATTCT
This sequence comes from Sequoia sempervirens, assembly GCA_007258455.2. Classification (NCBI taxonomy): domain Eukaryota; kingdom Viridiplantae; phylum Streptophyta; class Pinopsida; order Cupressales; family Cupressaceae; genus Sequoia; species Sequoia sempervirens. Next base: position 90,030 of record VDFB02332840.1, read on the forward strand.
GGTTGTTGTAGAAGTGTCTTTTAAGAGAATTTTGAATGCCATATTTTTACCATGTGTTGTTTTGAAATGGTCTTATGCTGCTATCAATATTTGAGGGCGATCTGTAGCTTTATTTTGTTGAGTACACTCTCAACTTGCTGCCACCTTTTTAGATAAATTGAGTCGACTAAGGTGGAGTTTGGTATCAATATTCATGCATTTTGTGTAGGATGAGAAGTCTCTTTTCTATTGTATAAATAGAGGATTTGAGCTCTCATTTGGGATGCATTCCACAACCTATCTTGTGCATTCTATTTGCAAATCTATCTACATTTCTTATTTGCAAATTATTATGCTATACTTTGAGAGAGAGATTTGAATATTTGTGAGAGTATTTTAGCATATTGATTGAATTATATTATCAACTTGTGAGTTAGAGGTTTATTGCCGCGTTGCTTGAGAGATCAAAGCCAAGCTAGTTGTTGTTTTGGGAAGTTGAGTTGCAATCAGTTGATTGGATATGTGAACATAGGCATGAGGATAATATTCCTAATTAGCTTTTGAAAGATTGTTTCATGATTGCTTAAATTAGTCTATTGTGAATACTTGCATTTAGGAGAAAATAGTATTACTTTGAAAAGGAATTAGAAGTTGTTTATACTATTTTGTGAAGTGTTTGTAATTACTCCATAATAGGAGGAATTGTTTGTCATAGGTATTAACATACTAGACATGATTAAATAAGGGTAGCTTAAGGGTTACTCATAACTAGGTTATTTTATTATACTAAATAGCTAGTGGGTTACTCTTTGGATTGTTGTCCATTGAAGGGACGAAACTTTTATATATGCTTTAAGAGTAGAAATACCCTCAAGCATGTGAGATTAATGATAGGTTAATTTTGTGGTTTAAGCTTACCCACAGGACGGATTACCTATGCATAGATTATAGTGGCCTTAAGTAAAAACAAGCATAAGCATTGTAAGTGAATAGTTGACCTTCACTCAAAGTACTAAGTGAGAACACTTTGGCCAAAGTAGTGTGATTTCCTTTCGCTCCACTGTCAGTTCACCATGTTTATGTAGTGCATGCTACTTGCAAGTTCTAGTCATGTAGGGCACAACACTAAGCTTAGTGTGGTTTTTCATACGAGGTTACTCAACCAATATCTTCATTGAAGGGTAGGGCCATCTTTCTTATGATAGATGTACGAGGGACCGCATATGAGTCCATGGTTGGCACAAAATCACTTGAGTGATGCTTCTCCTCCTCGGCAGGTGACAGAAGACCAAGGTTTTGAAAGGCGGATCCTGGACCATCTATATCTATTGCTCTGAAGCTCGGTTGAGCTATGCATGTAATTGTGTACATTCTTGGCATATTGTAATTTGTGAAATTACAATGGAATGCAAAGGAAGTTTTGAAATAAGTGTTATTTCAATTGTGCATGTAATTTACATTATGGAAAGAAAATTTTGTATTGCTTTGTTTTGGCATCATGGTTAATCACTTGAGGTGAAAACATTGGAAATTTTACTGTGAAGAAAACCAAGGTAGTTACATGTGTTATCAGAGCTACCAAGTTCAGCTCTGGAACCTATGAGCTCATTACATAAGTGTTACGTAAACCTTATCAAAAGATAATGGTAAAAAAGTTCTTGTGCCAAGATGGCAAGAGGAAAGAACTAAGAGAAATGAAAAGGAAGAGGAGATTCCTAGAAACTTGTTAAAGTTTGGGACTAGTTATGAGTCGTCCCTAGAGTTGGAAACTCCTAAACCAATAACTTATTGTTATATTCCCTTGGATTGCAGAAGATTAGGCAATTGGGTTATGTAGGAAGGTTTGGAAGAATAGCCAATATATACCTTCATCCTATGAAATAGATATAAAACTTTGATGGATAAAGAGGATTGAAAGAATCTCCCTCATTGATAGCAACCTATAGCTTCAAAGAGTCAAGGATTCTTGGATTTAGTAAGAATACTTCGAATATGTGAGTATGCATTGTTGGCATAAATTAGATCGAAGTAGAAATTCAATGAAGGAGGTGTCCAAGAGGTTGGAGAACTCTTGACTTGAATCTAATCTTTGTGCAAGGCTAGGAACTTGTAAGAAAGGAGATAGTACCTTGGAATAAGGGAAGAGACCAAAGTGGTCAGAAATGGAGTAATCAATAAAGTGGAGATGATTCCACCAACCAAAATCGATGAGATCAATTTGGAGTTTTGATTAAGGTGAGAGAAAGAAACCAAGCAACCTTGGTATCTCTAAAGGTTATGAGAGAACAAGTTACCAAGAATTGGGACAAAGTCACTTGAAAAGGTGATTGCGAGAAAGAAACCTGAAAAGGTAAATCGGATTGGCCTGGCAAAGGTTTGGATAGTACATAGATTGGTTGGAGTATAAATTGAACTCATCAACATGTCAACGAAAACCAACATATGTTTAGAAGTTCCAAAAGGAAATGGGATACAACATGACACTATGTGTCAAATGAATAGAAATTGTAAGGAAACAACGCTCTAAGTTGAAAGGTACATCAAAAAAAGAGGCTTTGTGAGTATGGATATTCCTCCACAAAAAGGATATTGGAAAGAGAATTAGAATATTAGAGAGCCTCTTAGCTTGTAAAGTTGCTATTTGTTCAATATATCTCTTCACCAATGATCCAAATTATTTAATCTATGATATTAGAGATCGGTGATGAATCTAACTTTGGAATAAATGTATTCAAAGTATGCCTTGGAGGTAAGAAAAAGTCAATAGAAAGCCAACAATAAGAAATGACAAATCTTTTCGAGAAATCAAATGTTTGTTATAAGTTCAAATTTAAGTTGATCAAATGTTGTGGAAACACAAAGGGGGAAGGAAGAGAGTGGATCGACTCAGATTAAGTACCCCATCCAAAAAAATCATGAAAATATTTTGATTTGGAAGAACTTTTGACTTTTTCATAAGTCGTGATGTCAATTAAGTCGTGTATTTCATGACCACAAGGATAAGGTATTGGAATTTTTGGAGAAAAATAGTGGAAAGGTCAAGGGATGTGACCTAATATCACACCATACCTTGTATATATTTGGTTGTAAAATCAAACAACATTATCATTGATGCCTTATGAAAGGATAGGCAGATAACTTGATCATGAAAGGGAAAATCATTTCCTATGGGATTGGCAAGGGAAGATCTAGATTACTCATGATTTGGAAGAAAGTGTCTCTATACTCCTATATATCTTATATGGGGGATTTAGATAATGATGTTATTTCTATACATAGGTAGTAATACTACATATTGTGAAATATATTCACGTCGTGAAGTGACTTGACACTATAGCTTACTATGCTAAGGGAACCTTAGGAATGATAAGGTTAGCATCAAGCGAAATTAAAGGTATGAAAGATATCATGTGATGTTATGTGAACCACATCAAGTATCTTTACTAGAATGATCATTTGATCATACTTTATACTCGAATGAAACCCTAGGTTTAGGATAACCTATATGGGATGAGACGTTCATTTGATTAAAGAATGAAACCTTAGGCTCAGTTGTACCTATTGGGTTGGGATATGTATTGGAATACTCATTGAAACCTATAGGTTGGGAATAACTTACTTGTTTGGGTTGTACACTTGGTCTTGATTGGAACATACAGGGTTAGAATAACCTATATCATTGGACTAGTCATTGATTGATGATCTTATCCTAGGATTAGGGTATACAGAGGTTGAGACTCACCTATGTGATTGAGTGAATCACTTGAGCTAATGAGAAATGTGTGTGCTTGGTAATTAGGTATGCAATTAAATTTTATATCTTCTAGGAACCAACATGATCAAACAAGGATTAATACTCAAAATTAGTACCGATTCTCATTGGAAAAGATAGATTGAGTTGAAAATTAGTTTACAATTTTGGAAATGACCCAAGGATGGAAGAAAACCAAGTTATGAATGTCTTAAGATAAAGGAGATTTATCTCTATAAAGTGTCTAACCATGTTATTAGTTGGGAATTAAATGTGGAATGAGACCACCAAATAGGTTTTCATTAGTCAAAGAATAGACTATTATGGGATGTAAAAGAACCTATGTACCCAAAATTTTGGAGAATTAAGGGATGAAACAAGGGAATTGGAATGAAAAAGTGATCTTTTAGAGAGGAACCATTGTAATCTGGGAAAACGAGTAAGATGTTGCACAAAATGTGGCAAGATAATGTCTAGTGTGCTAGGAATTGAAGATAGGATGTCGTCATTGGCAGGACATGTGTACTCTCTTGAGATTTCAGAGGGGAAGTGGTTGAATACAAGACAGTTTAACCTGTCTATATCGGCAGAATTGACATAATGTTGTGGTGGAAAAACTCACCAAGGTAACCAACATTGGCTAGAAATTTTGATTTATTGGATTTCGATCCTAAATAATATATTGGATTTTGATTGGAATTAGCAGATGTCCAAGAGAAATGTTGTGCTCAAGACAGACAAGTGGTCAAGAACATTAGTTTTTGGTTAAAGAAAATAGATAAGTAGGTGATGGACAGTCTCAGCTCCTGAGTTTTCCAAGGTGTAAATACCAAAAGGAGGGATGGGACCCATAGTGTAGTGTACAATACACCGATATTCCTTTTCTATTTGGATTACACTAAGGATAAATTCATTAGCCAATGAGAACGTTCTTTCTAGTCACTATAGTATAGGTGTCATCTAGTATATAGATATTGTTGTACATGAGATATACATATGAGGAATGGTGATTACCATGCATAAGCTCTTTGGGAGAGTAAGTATGTGTCAGGCATACAAGTTTTCCCTATGTGATAGCAAGGACACTCAATGCAAGGTCCAGGAAGGACAAGGTTGCAAGGAGGGATGCTACATAGGAAGAATGTTTTATGATTCTTAGATGAATTGAAAAGGGTAATTATAAACCTTTACCCAACTTTATCTATATGTTAAAGTACTATAGATCATCGAGGACGATGATTCACAAAGGGGGAAGTATGTCACATCATGTCTTGTTATTACTGATTTAATTTTACCTTCATGAGTAAATAGGTTAGTGAATGCAATCATGAGTTTGATATGCTTGGTAAGGAATGGAATACTGAAATAGGTATTATGTGAAAGAATTGATAAATGCTTAATATGGATTTCAAAGAGTAAAAAAGTTTACATTTATTTCTATATGAATATGCTAAAGTTATGATGCATATGAATTTATTATGAACATCTAACTACCATTGCAAATGTGTTGAGTTGGTTGCAGGGACAGGTTCATTCCTCTAGGTGGAGGGGAAGTATCACTCAGGAGAAGATCTTGGTCGGGTAACCAATAGCGTAACCTATCTGAGTTTACACACACTCACAGTAGAAAGGTTGAGTCTAGACATAGTGTTGGGGAAATGGTAAGTCATCCTTAGAATGAGGTTTTTGCATTAGTAAGGGTATTGATTAATGATGAATGCATGCTTGGGTGATGTTTACCTATTTGAGCTTGTGAGTTCTTCCTTATGTGTTATGCATTTTTGTGTGGTTGAATGAGTATTTGGGATATATGCATATATGCATATATATGTATGTCGACATACATGTATGTCGGATAAAATGGGATATCCATATGAGTACATCAACATATGTAAAGATATGCATATATGTGTATAAATGTGCTATAATGGATACAATCACTTGGTCATAATCATTTCAGATACCGAAGGGATTACTTGCTTAGTAATCACTATATATATATGCACATGTAAGCATTAATGCTTATTAGAGAAGTGTATATATAATATATATGTACATGTGTGTATATATGCATTTGCTAATATTGTGAATATTTCACTTAGTCGTAATCGTTCGATTATCGAATAGATTGTGGCTTTGTACGATATAATATATGTGACTGGATATATGTGTGTATATAATATATTATTATTATGTGAATGTTTACTCCTTTTTATTCATTTGCATATCAAATGTAAACGTATTTGATTGTCATGGAATATATATAATATATTTATATATATATATATACATATACATATATATATATGTGATAGCGTTAAAGCTATTTGTGGACATATATATATATGTACCTATATATATACAAATATATATTGGTATATATATGTTATATACATATTGGCTGATAATTAGATATATTATTGGCCGATTTATATCTGATATATTATAAAATCTTAGAGGTCGAATATATAATACATGTTGGCAAAACATAAAGGGTGAACTATGTGCAATATAAAGTGCAACAAGTAAGTCGATTTAAAGAGTTTGACTTAGTAAACTGTATTTACTTGGGACACCTTATCATGAAATGATTATCAACGGATAAATAAATGTAAATGTTGATTAATAGGATAAGTTTTTGCAAGTCGATGAACTGGTCAAGTTAGATTTAAGAGACATGGCGACTCATCATAGACTAAGTCAACTTATGCTTTAAGTGTTGTATTTTAGTTATTGATTGTTTCAAACAAGAGAAAAGTTGTGCCAATTGTAGAAGGATATTTGCTTGCTTTGGTGCCACCTTATGAATTATGGTTGTTGTAGAAGTGTCTTTTAAGAGCAATTTGAATGCCATCTTCTTACCATGTGCTATTTTGAAATGCTCTTATGTTGTTGTCAATATTTGAGGGTGATATGTAGCTTATTTTGTTGAGTACACTCTCAACTTGCTGCCACCTTTTTGATAAATTAAGTGAGTCAACTAAGGTGGAGTTTGTTGTTAATACTTATGCCTTTTTTGTAGGGTGAGAAGTCTCTTTTCTGCTGTATAAATATAGGATTTGAGCTCTCATTTGGGACACATTCCACAAGCTATCTTGTGCATTGTATTTGCAAATCTATTTGCATTTCTTATATGCATTATTCTATTATATTTTGAGAGAGAGCTTTGAGTATTTGTGAGAGTATTTTAGCATATTGAGTGAAGTATATTAATAACTTGTGAGTTAGAGGTTTATTGCAGCATTGCTTGAGAGATCAAAGCTAAGCTAGTTTCTATTTTGGGAAGTTGAGTTGCAGCTTGTCGATTGGATAAGCAAATACAGGTATGAGGATAATCTTTCTTTATTTTTCTTAGCTTTTGAAAGATTGTTTCATGATTGCTTAAATTAGTCTATTGTGAATACTTGCATTTAAGGGAAAATAGTATTGCTTTGAAAAGGAATTAGAAGTTGTTTATATTGTTTTTTGAAGTGCTTGTAGTTACTCCATAATAGGAGGAATTTTTTGTCATAGGTATCAATATACAAGAAATGATTAAACAAGGGTAGCTTAAGGGTTACTCATAACTAGGTTATTTTATTATACTAAATAGCTAGTGGGTTACTCTTGGGATTGTTTTCCATTGAAGGGAGGGAACTTTTATATATGCTTTAAGAGTAGAAATATCCTAGAGCATGTGAGATTAATGATTGGTTAATTTTGGGGTTTAAGCTTACCGATGGGAGGGATTACCTATGTATACATTATAGTGGCCTTAAGTAAAAACAAGCTTAAGAAATGTAAGTGAATAGTTGACCTTCACTCAAAGTACTGAGTGAGAACACTTTGGCCAAAGTAATGTGATTGCCTTTGGCTCCACTATTAGTTCACCATATCCATGTAGTGCATGCTAGTTGTAGATTGTAGGGTTACAAGTTCTAGTCATGTAGGGCACAACACTAAGCTCAGTGTGGTTTGTCGTACGGGGTTACTCAACCAATCTCTTCGTTGAAGGGTAGGGCCATCTTTATTATGATAGATGTGTGAGAGACCACTTATGAGTATGTGGTTGGCGGAAAAGCACTTGAGTGATGCTTCTCCTCCTTAGCAGGTGACAAAAGACCAAGGTTTTGAAAGGCGGATCCTCAACCATCTATATCTATTTCTCTAAAGATCGATTGAGCTATGTATGTAATTGTGTGCATTCTTGGCATATTGTAATTTGTGAAATTACAATAGAATGCAAAGGAATTTTTGAAATAAGTGTTATTTCAATTGTACATGTAATTTACATTATGGAAAGAAAAAAATTTATTGTTTTTTTTTGGCATCATGGTTTATCACTTGAGGTGGAAACATTGAAATTTTTACTGTGAAGAACACCGGGGTTGTTACAAAACCTTACCCTAATCCCAATACTAATGTTAATCCCAACCCTAATCTTAATTTTATCTTCAACCATAACCCTAACCCTAATAATAATATTAACACTATTCTCAACCTTAATGCTAATTGTATGTCTAACCCTAACCATAACCTTAAAATCCTCATCATAATTCTAATCTTAACCCTAACCTCGATTCTATCTCTATCTCTAACCCTAACCCTACCCTTCATCCTAATTCTATCTCTAATCCTGACCCTAACCCTAATTCTAATTGTATTTATAACCCTAACCCTAATCTCAATACTAACATTAACCCCAACCCTAATCCTAATTTTATCTCTAACCTTAATCATATCCCAAATCTTAACCCTGACCCTAACTTCACTTGTGAACCAAATTATATCTCTAATTGTAACCCTAACCCTATTTCTAATGTTAACCCAAACCCTAACCCTAATAATTTTGTCTTCCATGTTGCCCTATGAATGCTACTAGCATATATATTTCATAATATATATAAATACACTGAGAGATATCCTTCTTGAGGAGTCTATTGCACTTTTATGTAAGAAATTATTAAAAAATAGGCACCTTTGGAAGGATATCTCTTGGCATATTATATATATTTTATTAAATATATATGCTAGTTGATTTAATCTTGAAAGAACAATTAGCTAATTAATTATGGGGATGGAAGAATAATTGAAAATTAATTCAATAATTAAAAATTATTTAATTAAAGTGGATGAGAGAAAATGATTAATTAATTAAATTTGATGAGTGCAAATGATTAAATTTTTAATTAATGTGGGAAATGGGTTATTTAATCAAAATAATTAAAAATTATTTAATTAATAGTGATTAATCAAAACAATTAAATAATTATGAGTGATGATGATGGGAAATGATGAATTTAGAATAATGTGTTAGACATTTTTAGGTGTCTACAAGAATATATACAATATTCTAGTACACTTCGAATTTTATCTCTAGAGAGAATCTATTATAAAGCTAGGAAATTTTGAAATTTCACTTTTATTTTGATAGACAAGTTTGTTTGATATAAATGGTGAGTGTATATATAGTATGTGGAGAGGAACATCTTGTTCTTAATTGAATGGTTAAATGTTTTTCTAATTTTGAGAAGTGGTAAAATAAGAGAAGCTAATTGTAATTAAAGAGGTAAAATTGAATAGTAAAATAAAATGGTCAATGGTATATTTGAAAGTGGTAAAATTATTTATTTTAAATGAAAAAAAGTATAGTTCACTATGCAAATACAAGTAAAAGTAGTCAAATATATTTAACATTTTTAGATTTTATTTAATTTATTTAAAACTTTATATACTAGTTATTAAACTTATTTTTATTAAAGTCACAATACATTTAGATATACATATAATTAGTAATCGCTAAATAAGTTATTAACCAATAATATAATTAAGGTTAGGGTTAGTATTAGAATTAGGATTAGGATTAGAATAGAACTAGGGTTAGGGTTAGGGTTAATATAGAAATAAGATTATAGTTGGGGTTAAAGTTAGAATTAGGTTTAGGGTTAGAGTTAAGATTAAAATTAGAGTTAGGGTTAAAATTTGGATTAAGGTTACAATTAAGATTAAAATAGAATTAGAGTTAGTATTAGAGTTTGAATTGGGATTAGAATTAGGATAAGGGTTAAGATTAGAATTAGAATTTTAATATTAATATGACTTACAAAATAATATTACTTTCTATATATTTAAGATTTAGATTTGTATTGGAAATATTAATATGACTTAAGTATATACAAAGCAATATTTAGATTTGTATTGAAAATATTAATATGACTTGTGTATATACAAAGCAATATTTAGATTTGTATTGGAAATATTAATATGACTTGTGTATATACAAAATAATATTACTTTATTAATGTGACTTGCATATATACAAAATAATATTACTTTGTATATATTTAAGATTTAGATTTGTATTGGGAGAACATAAATCATATTGTAATTATCTTAAACTAATAATAGTCCAGAGCACATGTTATCACTAGTCCAGAGCACGTGTGTTATCAGTGGCGGAAAACTACCTATCAAGGATGTAAGTTTTTTGAAATTGCTTGTTTGAATATAACATGAAAAGAAAGTCCTGTTATAATCCACGTAGGCGGCTTATCAGAAATGAAAAGAGATGGAAAGTTGGAAGATCCCTCAGACTGACGTGTAATTAGCAGATACAGAAGCGTTTGCAGGAGACAGGAGTACCAGCAATTGTAATACTTTATACTCACTACTTGCTCTCATTTCTCTCTTTCTTGTTTGTTTTTTCCAGAAATATGCGTGGCATCCACATCCAATGTCATGGCAGCCTTATCTTATCACCAGACTGTCCTCTCTCATCCAACGGCCACCATATTTGATTCCTTCCATGACTTTATCATCATCTTGATACGTTGAATCAGTTACGGCCAGTCAAAGAAGAAGTTCAATAAAATAAGCAAGGAATGATGTATGCATGATTTTTTCAATTAAAAAACGTGTGCTGACTGCTGAGTCGATCTATAATAGAAGCAAGCGCCAGCTTTCTTTCATTCTGTATCTTGAGTCAAGTTGAAACTCGAACGATAGCCTTAGTGAGTAAGGGAATCAGCTATTTGTTTGGTTGAGAAAAGATGGAGACACCAATACTACCTGTGCATAGCCACCCTTGCGATGAGGCAGCTGGACAAGAGGTTGGCTTCGTAGTTCCTGAAAGAAATGCATTTGGCAAAGATTTTAGGTACATTTTCTTTCGTTTCCATGCATCTGTCAGTCATCGATTTGTTATTTTTTTGAAGAGATTTATGAAATGATTACCACACTGCAGATCGTATTATACAGAAGGTGAACGGAAGGCTATTGTCGAAGAGACTTACCGTAAAAATCATGCTTATCAGACGTTTGAATCGGTAAATGCAGATTAATATAGCTTTTGCTTTGACCATTGTTAGAAATAAGCCATATCCGGATCGACGATGGACTGGTTATAAGAGTCGGTAATGCAGTTTGGTAGAATCAAAGATGGACTGGTTATAAGAATCGTAATACAGTTATAAGAGTCAGTTTGATAGAACATAAAGGTTCTAGATTTGAATCTAATTGATAGATATGCAATGAGTATGTATTGATAATGGGATAGATATGCAATGAGTGTGTATTATAATATTATATTGTTACAGGTGCAGAGAATGCGAGAGAAGCATCTGTGCTTCAACAAAGGGGAGATGGGGATCTGGGAGTGCGCGGAGTTATTGAATGACATTGTCGATGACAGCGACCCTGATCTGGATGTGCCTCAGATCGAGCACCTCCTGCAAACAGCAGAAGCCATTAGAAAAGACTATCCTGACCAAGACTGGTTTCATCTCACTGCCTTTATTCACGGTGGATAACACTTTTCACTGCATTTCTGGTCTTTTTGTTTACATCTAATCTTCTCTGCGCTAATAATGACTTGGAACCATAATGCAGACTTGGGCAAGGTTTTGCTTCATCCCAAATTCGGCGAGTCGCCTCAATGGGCTGTAGTCTGTATGTTTTCACTCGATTTAACCATCAAGCTTTATTGGCAAAACCTATAACAGCTATGTGCTCTGACATAACTTTTGTATTTGTTGGGTTGCATTGTTAAAACTAATATCCGCATTTGCCTTGAGCAGCTGATACATTTCCAGTCGGATGTCCTTTTGATAAATCTATTGTACATCATCAGGTACTAAACAATATACAACCTTAGTCTTGTATATGTTCATAATTTGTTGTACTGTAGATGATAAGGCTCATAGGTTGTTTTGTAGTAAAGTTCATTAAAGTGAAGAAACGTGCAGATGTTCCTCAACAATCCCGACACTCGGGATCCGAAATACAATAGCGGGACAGGAATCTACCAAGAGGGATGTGGGCTGGAAAAGCTCTTCATGTCGTGGGGGCATGACGAGTACATGTATCAGGTAACTAAAACATACCACTGTGTAGTTATAATAAAAAAAAGATTTCAGTCCCATGAATAAGTGTTTTATCTGTTGGATTTGGAAGGTGATGAAAGAAAACAAATCAACGCTGCCTCCGCAGGCCTATTTCGTAGTACGTTACCATTCATTCTATGGTAAGCTCTTATTTCCCACTGTCATATGACATGATATGCAATGCATAGAGATATTAGAATGTATTCAACTAAATGTGGTGGCAATGGCAATGGCAGTAATGCATCAGGGAGGTGCGTACGCACACTTCATGAATGACTTGGACCGCCAAATGCTTCCATGGTTGCATGAGTTCAAGTATGTAAAGTCATATGCTTTATTTATTTTGCAGCAGTAGAATTAAAGGCTCCCATTATTAATCAAATAAAATAAATCAACGTGCAGCAAATACGACCTTTACAGCAAAAGTCGCGTTCGCACTGATGTGGAGAAACTAAAACCATACTATCAGTCTCTCATTCACAAGGTACACCATTCGCCCAAATCAAATCAAATCAAATCAAATCCCATTCATCTTTTAGTTTGATGTGATGTAGTAATCTTGTGTTTTATTTGGCAGTATTTTCCAGCGAAGTTGAGGTGGTAATCAGCAACGTGAGAGCAGAACGTTGATTTTATAAATAAGTTCGTCACTGCGCGTTGTCCTTTTACAAAATCACTCCACTGCCGCTGCATTTATTGTTTTGATTCAAATAAAAAGCTGTTTAAGCTCCTCCAATAATCATTGCTAGCTGTATTTTAGTCCTCTCTTTGTGCCCAGGTCCATAAGATGCTGCGTTGTACTCCTTTCTACTCCATGTCATGATTCTCTTTTATCTAAGATTCTTGTTTTGTTGGGTTGTATCTTTTCATGTCATGATTCTGTTTTATTTAAGATTATTGTTTAGCTCGACTGTATTTCTTTTTACTTTCTGTTTTATTTTGAGGTTATTATTTGGTGGACTGTACTTCTTTCTACTTTCTGTTTTATCTAACGTAATTGTTTGCTGGACTGTACGGATCTCTACTTCATATCATGATTATGTTTTATCTAAGACTATTTTTCATTGAACAGTACATCTTTCTACTATGTGTCATGATTATATTTTATCTAAGACTGTTGTCTTGGATGTGGCTATTTCAACTTGCTTTTTCATGAACATAAATAATATTTTTAGACACCTATTCATCAAAAAAGTGTCATATATCATTTTTTTTAAATATAAAAGTGTACATTTCATTATAAAGAGAAATAAAAATTATGTTATATATCAATTATTTTAATTATGTCTATTTTTTAAAGAATTTTTTTTTTTTACTTATAATATAATTGATTGATATTGACTTTTAAAAGAGTTTAATTAAGCACATCCAATCTACAATCAATGGCCAATCATATTAAGCTTTAGACACAATCATATTATATACTCACCTACTAGATTTAAGATATATTTTCTTTCAATATATATTGATTTTCATTTTTCAAAGTGAAATATAAATTACTAAGATATAACATATCCTTATTATGTTACATAAAATCTTAAGTAACGACTAAATAAAGAACTATAAGATAATGTGTGATGTTAATTGAGTAGCTTGCATTACCATTATTAAATAACAACAATTACATTTTAAATAGATTTCTTTCAATTATTCTTGTATTAATATATTTATATATTTCAATTTGTGGGATATGTAATTGAAAAGAAAAATAAACAATTGTTATTTTATGAGAACAGAGAATAAAATCATTTTTCATATAACTTTAAGGTAAATAGTATAAATATTTTGAAACTACCTTAGATGATAATATTGTTGGGAATGATAAATAGATAAATATAATAAATCAATAAATGCTTTTGAATATTAAATAAAACAATAAAAGTGTTTAGCTAGCAAATTGTGATAGATGTCAAATGTTGATACACCAAATATGTTCAAACAAATTCTTTAGAATAATGAATGACTTATGTGTCACTCTAGATCACTTTCTTAATTATAGATTTGATCTTGCAAATGTGAATCAAATCTAACATGTGGAATTGATAGGTATCTATGGGTCCAATCTCGATTAAATTTTGATAATGTTACTTTTAATTCGCCTTGATGTTCTTGGTCTTTTCTTGTATAAATACCAATTATTGTGCTTTCTAGTTTACACATGGTATGGATAATTTCTTCCCTCCAAGGAATTTTTATTGGCTATTTTAGACATTTATATCCCCATATTTACTTTTTTAGTTTTTTTCAAAAGTTTCTAATTCATTTGCATTCACTAGATTTTCCTTGATTGTGAGATAAAATCACCTTGAGTTAGAAATTTGAATTGTTTAAGATGAACACAAATCATGTTCTTGTATATAATTTTTTGGGCCCTCATATTTTAATTTCTTTTAGTCTATATGGTACAACTATTTCATATTTTAATTTCATTTCTATTATATAAGTGATAATGGCATAATGGCATAAAACTATTGATAGTGACGATACTAGTAACCCTGGATTGGAGGATAAACTATTGTACAATGATGACCAAGAGAATGACCCACATTAAACATTGGATGTCATTGTAGTAATGATTCTTTAGCAAAAAGATCATATAAAAATTATTCAACAAGACACCAATAACCTAGGTAGTTTGAATAAGGAAAATAAAAATGTTGAGAGAGATAATGAAAAGAGAGGAAATAATGATGATGAGGAATTAGTGTAATTACAAGATTTAATGCTCTAAAACTTCATTTTTTATAATGTTATGTCCATTTTATCCATTAATACATGTGCATGTGTCTTGTTTTGATTTTAACCTCTTTTGTGTAGTCAATGTCACCCCTAACCATCCATATCATCTTTACTATGGTAATATTATAGCCTTTTTTAGATGTCCTAAGTGTTCCCTTTCATTTAATTTCTATTATCATATCATATCCTAACACCACATTAAATTTCCAATTGATTAAGCCCCCTTTATGTCACCCTTTTCAAACCTTAAAATGTTATGCCTAGCCTCATCCTATATGTTAACGCCACATTTTCCCATCCTAAAACATGTATTAATGAGTACAAAAATAATGAGGAGCCTTACCACTAGATGGCCATGTTCAAGCTAGAGATCCCCTACAAAATTGAGTTTAAATTTTATTCATGGTCAATGCCCACAATTTGCTAGCTAATAGGGTAGACTTGAACTTCCACCCTCACCACAATATTCAAATCCAAGATAATAAATTGCTATGGCTTTCCACCTACTAAGCTCTTTTCTTTGAAAACCTAAATCAAGTTTTTTAAAATGATCACTTTTGCCTTATTTTGACATAAAAAGGTAAAATTTTGAGCATCATTTATATTTTTTGTTTGTTATGCTCATGGAAAATACCCAAACACAACTTAAAATTTTCTAGGAATGAGCTAGATTCATGCCCAAATTCTCAAACTATTTTATTTGGCCATTGGACAAAGCTACAACAAGATCTTTGAGACTAGGTGGTTGATTTCTAATGGTTTTAACTAGGTAAGCACTTTATGTTTAAGTTTTTTGTTGTTAAAATGTACTCTTTTTTTAATTTTTATAGAGACTTCTTATTTCCTCTCTCCCACACATTTATAATCCTTTACCATCCATTTCTATCTTCATTTTGTTTCATTTTTAATCTCTCCATTTTCTTTGTTCAAGAATTTTCCATAGTGTCAAGAGTCATTTCCACTTGATTTTCCCAAACTGTTCATCAACCCATTTTGTGATTAAAAATTATAGACCTTAAAATCCTCCTCTATCATTATCCTTTAGCCATAATGGATTCATTTCATCATTTAATTATGTTTTCAATTCACCCTTTATGGATACAAGCCTCCCTATACCACTTTCCAAAGTTGTAAGAAATGATCATGTCAAGAACCCATTAGAATGTTTTAGACTAAAGGTTTTCCATCCCTATATTAGCCCTCTTCAAAATTCAAAATTATTTGGTACCAAGTCACCATTCATTCTGCGGCAAGCTCGTATTCCCCATTTTGATATGATATGATATGCATACATAGATTAAATGTATTCATTAAATAATGGTGGAAATGGTAGTAATGCATCGAGGAGGTGCCTACGCATACTTCATGAATGTCTTGGACCACCAAATGTGTCATGCCCATTTTATTTTTTAAATGTAATATTTGTATTTACTAGTTACCTTGTTATATTATTATCACTAATATTAATACTAAGTTCCCTTAATATTAACGTTACCAGTAATTTTAAAAATAAATATTGAATTTATTATTACATTTAGAATTAACAAACAAATTATTAATGATATTAGTATTGGTCTTTAATAAATTACTAATGTTGAGATTAACCTTGAGGGTTAAATTAATTAATTTTTTTATTATTTTGGAAATTATCCTCACATTGAAGCAATTGTCCTAATGACATTATAATTTTCTAACCTCCCAAAACTACTGTGCCCTCCCCTAAACGACTACTGGGATCGTGGAGGAGCTATCTGCTGACCCTGAGGTCTCAAGTCTTTGCATGGGTTATGTACATGTCATGACCTAGAAGACCCACCCTATGCACCTTGCTACGGTCTGGCTCTCTATGCCTGATGTTGTGACTATTGTGACCTAGGAGTCCCAAATGCAGGTCTATACCCCCCTTCATTGGAAGGGGTGGTCTATGAGAGTTGCGCTCCTGCTGGCCCTAGTTGCAGTTTCAAAACTGCTCATTAGACTCTTGTGCCCTGTTATGTACCTCCTCTGTTATTAATGCCTTCTCCACGTTGAACCTAAGGTCTATGAGATCGACCATCTGCACAGGTCCTAAAATGTTGGTATTCAACGCCCTAATGAACTGGTTGACGAGCAACTTCTCGTCTTGAATATAGTCCATGCATTGCAAAAGCTCAAGGAATTTGCTCTCGTATTGCACCACTGTGAGGCCCCTCTACTGTAGGTCATGGAACTCATCAATACACCTCTGACAAAAAATGCTCTGAGATATAATGTGCTCTAAAATGCTCCAAGAAGGTGTCCCAAGTGTCGTGTCCATGGACAGGTGGTGCTTCCGCTCCTCTTAGTGCCACCAAGTAGTAGTTTGTCTCAATAAATGAATAGTCACCCTAGCCTTAAGGTTGCTCCCATATGGTTGCAACCCAAAGTATTTTTCAAGGCTAAGTAACCATGACTCTGCCTCCACCCCACTGGTAGATCCTATGAACTCCGGTAGCTTGAGGCGAAGCAGGTCACGGAACTGATCTCCTGAACTCTGTAAAACCCTCAGTGCCTCAGGTGGTGGTGGGATATGCACAGACTCCTCCTATGATTCCCTTGATCATGCCCCTTGATGATGTGGGGGACTCCTACTGCACTCACGAGACCCTGCATTATGCCCCTCACCCTCAGGCTCCTCTACGCACTAGGCCTCACCCTTTGGTTGTTCTACATGTGGTACCTCCACTACCAGTAACCTCTGCTCAATAACTCCAATTAGATTTTGCAGTGTCTAAAGTATTTGCAGTCCCAACTCTAGCTACTCTCCATGGCAGACATCCTCCATGTGGTGTGACTCTAGTGGCACCCCATGTCCATGAGCTCCTCTCCTCACTCGATGAGGCATCCTAAGCATACCAAGGTTTAACTTAATTAGTTTCTTGTCTCATGTCATCCCAAAGATCCCAGTGTTTGAAGACCTAGGCTCTAATACCCTTGTCATGCCCAAATTTTTTTTTAAATATAATATTTATATTTACTAGTTACCTTGTTATATTATTATCACTAATATTAATACTAACCCTTAATATTAACAAACAAAATATTAATGATATTAGTATTGGTCTTTAATATTACTAATGTTGAGATTAACCTTAAGGGTTAAATTAATTTTTATTATTATTTTGGAAATTATCCTCATATTGAAGCAATTTTCCTAATGACACTACAATTTTCTAACCTTAACAAGGTTAATACTACCGTTATTTTTTTTCTTAACAACGGATGTCCTCCATGTGGTGTGACTCTAGTGGCACCCCACGTCCACGAGCTCCTCTCCTCGCTCGACGAGGCATCTTAAACATACCAAGATTTAACTTAATTAGTTTCCTATCTCATGTCATCCCAAAGATCCCATTGTTTGAAGACCTAGGCCTTCTGATACCCTTGTCATGCCCATTTTTTTTAAATGTAATATTTGTATTTACTAGTTACCTTGTTATATTATTGTCACTAATATTAATACTAACCCTTAATATTAACGTTACCAATAATTTTAATAATAAATATTGAATTTATTATTAAATTTAGAATTAACAAACAAATTATTAATGATATTAGTATTGTTCTTTAATATTACTAGTGTTGAGATTAACCTTAAGGGTTAAATTAATTATTTTTTTATTATTTTGGAAATTATCCTCACATTGAAGCAATTGTCCTAATGACATTACAATTTTCTAACCTTGACAAGGTTAATACTACCATTATTATTTTTCTTAACAGCGGACATCCTCCATGTGGTGTGACTCTAGTGGCACCCCACGTCCACAAGCTCCTCTCCTCGCTCAACGAGGCATCCTAAACATACCAAGGTTTAACTTAATTAGTTTCCTATCTCATGTCATCCCAAAAATCCCATTTTTTGAAGACCTAGGCCACTCTAATACCCTTGTCATGCCCAATTTTTTTTAAATGTAATATTTGTATTTACTAGTTACCTTGTTATATTATTGTCACTAATATTAATACTAACTCTTAATATTAATGTTACCAATAATTTTAATAATAAATATTGAATTTATTATTAAATTTAGAATTAACAAACAAATTATTAATGATATTAGTATTGGTCTTTAATATTACTAATGACCTTAAGGGTTAAATTAATTAATTTTATTTATTTTGGAAATTATCCTCACATTGAAGCAATTGTCCTAATGACATTACAATTTTCTAACCTTAACAAGGTTAATACTACCGTTATTTTTTTTCTTATAATAATATTAGTGTTCTCCCCCTGGTGGTAATGGCGGTAGGTCTGAGACTATTCTTGTTGATAGTACGGAACTGTTAGCTTGTAGTGGTATTGGTGGTGGGTCCTCCTTCTTGTCTTTTGTTCTAGACTCTTTGGGTTTGGGTGATGGTCTTTCCAAACTTTGTGTGGGGGCCATCCCTTCTCATAATGTGAGCCTATCCTCTTCCCCGCGTATGGAGATACCTAGGAAAGTTGTTGTTGGTGAAGAACTTAAGCATGTGGAGGTCTTTTCAAATGGGACAAGTTGGTCTAGCCTTTTGGGTGTTAAACCTAAAGGGAAGAGCTCCTCAGCGCCGATCAACTTTCAGGCGAATCTGATTACTGGAGAATACTCAATGTTTGTTCTTGATTGCACTATTGAGAACCGTTTGGTTTCTATGGACCTTACCCTGGTCAGAAAGTTTATGGGTCCTCACCCAAAGGTTGAGTTGTTCTGCAATCTAGTTTCTAAATGCTAGAGGACGAAAGGCTAGGTGGAGGTTGCAACAATGGCTAAAGGTTTTTTCTCATTCTCTTTCACCTACAACGAGGATATGGTTAGTGTTCTTACTGGTGGGTCATGGATGATTGGTAAGTCCTCGCTAGTCCTTAAAAAATGGGAGGGCTACCATTTTAATCCCAGTTCTTGTTCCTTCTCCTCTGCCCCGGTTTGGGTAAGGCTCCCTACTTTTCCCTTGGAGTTTTGGGATGAACAAGTGTTCACAGGCATCGCTAATATGTTTGGAAAACTTCTTTTCATTGATCAAATGATTGCTTCTCGGAAGACGTTGGTTTATGCATGTTTTTGTGTGATTGTAGACCAATCGACGGATTTTCCTAAAAAGGTGATGATTAACTCCAAGCTAGGGGGTTGGAATCAAGTGATTGAATATAAATCTATTCCTTTTGCTTGATTTCACTATAAAAATTTTGGTCATTGGGCCAAGAAATTCCCTTCCAAGGTCAAACCTGTCCAGTTTCAGCCTCTTATGGAATGGAAGGAGAAACAAAAATCTTTGGAGGTTTTTGAGGTGGAGGGGGATGTTGTTGCCAAGAATTGTTTGACTCTGGGTGAGTTAGTTAAGGATACCTCCTGTAAGGAGGTGGGTATCCCAAGAGGGGATAATGCTAATGCAAGGTCTCCTCAAGTTGGTCAAATCCCACCAAGGGATAATCAGGTGATGGAAGAAGGGGAACCAATTGTTGCTAAGAATTTTTTTCCTTCTTCTAAAATAGAGGCTCCTAAAAATGTAGAGGCCATGGACAAGGAGTTGGTTTCTTCAGTGTTGAATGAGTCGTCGATGGTGGTGGTTTCTCCCATCTCTTCTAATATGGTGTTGGAAGGTAAGGAGGCGGTCTTGCAAGAGCCCCCTAGGGCTATTTCAAATCTGGTGCTCATCTCTTCTGTTAATGGTTGTGAGTTGACGGGCTCGTTGCAGGTCAAGAAACCTCCCTTTTCCCCTATTAATATGAGAAACAGAAAGAAGAATCCTTCCCCTCAGGGGGTTGCTACCAAGAATCGCTCAAAGGCCAACTATGGCTCAAAGCCAAGGGGTAGAGGGAGACCCACTCTACTACAAAGTAGGGAGAAGGAAAGTAAAGCTGATATTGTTGATGGCTCCCAAAAAACATTATTTGAGATGTGTCCTAAGGGAGCATTATAGAATCTTCTATGAAGATTTTGTCATAGAATATCTGAGGGTTGAATAACCCTCACAACCAGGATCTCCTTGCTAATTTAGTGAGGAATCATAAACCAAATGTGATCTTGATTCAAGAAACAAAAATTCCTATTGAAAGGCTAGAGTGTCTTAAGAAAAGATTATTTAAGGAATGTGGCCTCCATGGTTTTGATGCGGAGGTGTGGCCACTTTTTGGAACATGAAAGTTATCGTCGGTAAGGCCATCATTGGCCCGTCCCTAACCACATTGCTACATCCTTTTATCATAGCAGGAGTGATTTTTCCTAGGTCACTTCGAAAATTTATGCTCCTAATGTCAAAAGTGCTCAAAAGCATTTCTGGGGGAACATGAGTTCCTTTAGAGCCAATTTCCCTTCTGACCACTAGTTGGTAATGGGAGATTTTAATACTCCATTGAGTTGTGGTGATAAGTTGGGTGGCTCTAAGGTCGACGACGAGTGCAAATCTGACTTGATGTCTTTTGTTAATGGCAATGCCTTGTTTGACATTGATCTGCATGGGGCTTTGTATACTTGGTCGAATCATAGGATTGGTGATGCACTGATTCAAGTTAAGCTGGATCGGGCCCTCCTTTCGCATGAGTGGATGGCTTGTTTTTCTTTCTCCCTTTTACCTCTTACAAGGCTAGTGTTAAACCATTTTCCTATTTCCTTATCAACTGAGGTGGTCAGTCACAAGCTTTCTTTCCCCTTCAGGTTTGAAAAAATGTGGACGTCTCACCCAGAGTTTAAATTCAAGCTTGCTTCTTGGTGGGATATTCAAGTGGATGGATTGGCCATGTACAAAGTGGCCAAGAAGCTTGTTGTGGTTAAGGCCAATGTAAGGAATTGGAATAAGGCTTCCTTTGGTCACATCTTCCAAGAGAAAGCTCGTATCAAGGTGGATCTTGATCTTGTTCAACAGAATATTCAAGTTGGGGGCTATAATGGTAATCTAACGAATGATCAGAGTGTGCTCTTGTCCCATCTCCATAATATTGTGGCTAGGGAGGAGGAATTTTGTAAGTAGAGGTCGCATGTGGTGTGGCTTAATTGTGGCAATAGGAATACTAAATTATTTCATCTCACCACTCTAAAGCATCGTGCCTCCAATCATATCAAGTGTATTTGTCAGGATGATAGGGTGATTGAGAATGAGGAGGAGATCAAGCGGGCAGCTATTTCTTTCTTTTCTAATCTCCTTACAGATGATTTTTCCCCATCCTTGGATTCCCAAGATCAACTATTGGAAGTTATTCCTCAGGTTTTTCCATATGATCTTAATCACATGCTTTATGGTATCCCTTCTACGAAAGAAATCAAGAATTTGATTTTCTCCTTTGTTGGTAACAAGGCCCTTGGCCCTGATGGGTTCCTCGTGTTCTTCCAAGAATTTTGGACCATTGTCTCCAAGGATGTGGTGGATGCAACTAAAGAGTTTTTTGGCAGTCGTAACCTGCTCAAGGAATTGAATGCTACCTTTTGGTGTTGATTCTAAAAATCCATGGTGCCTCAGCCTTTAACAATTTCAAACCTATTAGCTTGTATAATTCAATTTACAAGATTTTCTCCAAGGTTTTGGCGATTAGGTTGTAGAGGGTTCTTCCTTTGATTGTCTCTCTACACCAAAGTGGATTTGTTGCGGGCAGGAAAATTCTTGACCCTATTATTATTGTGCATGAAAAAATTCACTCGTTGATGGTTAACAAAAGGGTTGGTTTCTTGTTAAAATTGGATTTGGTTAAAGCTTATGACCAAGTTAATTGGTCTTTCTTGTTTAAAGTCCTATATGCTTTTGGTTTTTTTGATAACGTTGTTAAGTTGGTTCAGAGCCTCACTTTGACAGTTTCCATTTCTATGTTGGTTAATGGCTCTCCCTCAGATTTCTTTAAGAGCTCTTGGGGGTGAGAAAATGTGATCCAATTTCACCTTTCCTCTTCATTATTCTAGATGAAACTCTAGGCAAGTTGTTGCAACTAAAGCTTTTTTGGGTTCTCTTAAGGATCTAAGACCTTCTTCTTCCTCGCCCCCTATTCACATCAATAGTTTGTTGATGATACTTTGATCTTGGGTGAGGCATCTATCGTGGAAGCCAGGACTATCAAATTGACTCTCCAGAAGTATGAGGCGGTGTTGGGGCAGTTGGTGAGTCTCCCCAAGAGCACGATCTTCTTCCTCAACACTCCTGAGTGAAGAATGCAAATAATTATTGGTATTCTTCAATGTTAAGTGGGATCTCTTCCTTCGACCTATCTTGGTTTTCCTCTTAGAGCTAATTCCTCTCATGAGTCCTTTTGGAATGGTTTGATTGATAAGTGCAATGCTAAGTTGGTTGGTTGGAAAGGTGCTTTGCTCAGTCAAGCTGGAAAATTGGTGTTGATTAAATCTGCATTGCAGAATCTCCCAGTGTATGCTCTCAACCTTTTTCAAATGCCCCAAAAATTTTGGGAAAATATTGAGAGTATTCAAAAAAGGTTTCTTTAGTCTAGTGTGGAGGACAAGAAGAGATTGAGTTTGGTGTCATGGGAGGAGGTTTTTCATTTGAAGCGCCAAGGTGGATTGGGCCTGCGTAGGATAAAATCTTTCAATATGGCTCTTGTGGCCAAATAGCTATGGAACTTCCTCTATGGTGAGAAGGATTGGTCAGAGATCCTAGCTTCCAAATATCTTGCTCAGGTGGATAAATTTCAAGAGTTTTTGAGAGAGGATTTCTCTCCTCCCTTGGGTTCTTTCTTTTGAAATTCCCTCATCAGATCTAGGGGTGTTATTTTTGCTGGCATCCAATGGTCAGTTAGAGATATCCTATTTTGGGATGATTGGTGGTTTGGGCATGGTTCGCTGTGAGATTCTAATTGGGCAGCTCCATGGAGGGATTTTTGTATTAGATAATTTGGGAGTTATGTTGCTGATTATATTGTGAATGGGGGGTGGAGAAGGATCCATGAGGTGCTTCCAGAGTTGGTGGATCTATATAGTGAGGTGTCTAAAATTCATATCCATGTTTCCCTCCAGAGGAACAAGGTGATTTGGAGAAGGCTTCCACATGGGCTATATTCGGTGGTGTTTGCGTTTAATTCCCTCAATGATATTGTGGGACCTAGGTTGTCGTGGGGCTTTGTTTGTTCTTTGAAGCTGATTCCCAAAATCAACATGTTTTTATGGTTAATAGTGCATGACAAGATCTTAACCATTAACAATTTATGGAAAAGAGGTTTCTCCATGCCTAACAGAGGCTACATGTGCAAGATGGATGCAAAGGAAATTTCTCACTTGTTTATTGGGTGTAGCTATGCTCGGGAAGTCCAGTATCTCTTTCGCAACCTATGGAGAGTGGAATGGATTTTCCCTTCTTCAATTTCGTAGCTTTGGCTCCAATGGCATGCGCCTTCTTCTAATCCTTCCTTGAGGCTGCTTTGGTCCCTTATCCTTCCTCATATTATCTAGGGCTTATGGAAGGAGAGGAACAATAGAATTTTTAGGGATGCCTCCCTTACCCCTCTTTCCCTTTTTTTCAAAGTTGTATCATCAATCAAGGAGAATTTTTTTTTGGTAGTTGAGAAAATTGATATTCCAGGTAGGGTGACGGTTTCTAATTATGATGTTGTGGTGTCTACCCATTGGAATCTTTCTTACATGGTATTGATAAACCCTTAAAGAAGGATGATTTGGATAGAGAAGGGGTTGTTTTCTTTTCTCCTCCTCGTGGTTGGCATAAAATCAAATTTGATGGTTCAGCTAAAGAAAATTCGGGTCCTACTAGTTATGGGGGAGTGTTAAGAGATCACAATGGTAGGTTAGTCTCAGTAGTGGCTCTCCCTTTGGGAATTCAGACAAACCACTTCATTGAAGTTGTTGCAGCCTATCATAGCATTAATTTGGCTAGAGATAAGGGGATCTCAAAGCTCTAGATCAAAGGGGATTCCCTAAATATTGTTAATTGTCTAAGGAAAGAGTCCTTCCCCTCTTGGACTATTGAAAATTTCATTTTGGACGCCCTTGCTTTGATTCAGGAATTTGATGAAATATATATTTCTCATGCTTTTAGAGAGGTGAATCTTGGGGTGACATATGCAAGGTTTTGGGAGGAAAATGACGTCCTACCCATTGAATTAAGCAATCTAATCCATAATGACATATCTTAGCACAGTGGTGTTGGCCACCTCCTCAGCTATTGGAATGCATGGATATTATGGAGTTTTCTAGTTGATTAGACACTTCGCACAGGTGATATTTACGGTAAGTTGTGGGAATTCAAATCCGAGTTGTATGATCTTCCTTTTCATTATTGCTCTTGGTACTGTTCCTAGTAGACACACACACTTTTTGGGTGTTCATTTCCCTTTTTCCTTATTATTTTTTTGTCTTTGTGTGTGGTTTATCTCTGCAAGTGCAAAGCTTTCGATGATGGGTGGGGATAGATGTAGAAAAAAACCAATTTCCTGTGACGAATTCAAGGCCAACGCCGATGTTTGGGCTATCCTGCAGAAGGGTGGGGTGACCCCTTTTATGGAAAGGTTGCATGGCTTTAAGGCCAACATTTCCAAAGATTTCATTGATGCTTGGCATGGTCGTGTTCTCAGCATGTTTGGAAGGGATACCATGATTAATGAAGATTTTACTATGGAAGTGACTGATATATCGATGGAAGGAAGGAAATTCTACAAGGACAAGAACCTCTTGCAGTCAGCTAGGAAAAAATTTCTTTGAGACAAAGAACGGCTAAAATGGTTAGACTAGATTGTGGCAGGTACGATAGGTCCAAGATTAAACCTATTTGGTAGGATGTGGCAATGTCGTTGATGTAGTACTTTACCTTGGATGGAAAATACACGACATCATATGGTCACCATTTTGTTTTACTGAAGCACTTCCGACACAGTAAGCTCATTTCCTTCCCATTTTACCTATTTTCATATTTGGAGGAAGGAATTTTGAATTTTAGGAAGAACCCTAGAAACTCTTTTCTGCATGAGGGTTTGATGTTGCTCATAGTTGATTTTATTAAATCCAACTACATAGTCGATGCTCCCCATTCCCCTATTTCAAAAAAAAAGAGTAAAGGGAGTGGGAAATGTTGTGTTGAGGAGATTTGAGAGAGTGAGGGAATGGAAATTGAAGAGGACTTGGAGGGATGGTCTGATGGGTACAATACAGACCTTGATTATACGCCCTTGTCTGGAGGGAAGAAACCCTCTACTTCTAAGGCCAAACCTTTCATCCTGTGTGTTAAGCGCAAACTTAAGGAGGTTTTTTTGGTGGATGAAGAGAAGGGGCTTTGCAGTGGTACGAAGGCCAAGGGCCACTCTAAGGATATGGGGGTTAAACTTCAGGAAGTGGCAGAGGATATTCAGGATGGTGGGATGGTGAATCTGGGATATTTGAACCCAACTTATGATGGTGACGATGGGTCCCCTCCTGCACGTAAGGTGAATTTTGTTGTTAATGTGGATGACTCAGCTTAGTTGTCAGCTTCCAAGGATAGGGGAAAGGCCAAGTTTATCCCTGATATGTCTCAAGATGAGGATTCACCTGTTGGTTCACATCATGGCAGGGGTTTGTTTTGGAGGGCTATGGACTTTTCACAGGCGTCGGGTATGGTGAAAGAAGGGGTGGACATTTCTTTTAATTTAATGATGTGGTTGGTGCAAGAGGTGCAGGACCTCCATAATAAGCATGACACTATTTCCCAGTGTAATATTTCCACTCTTCTTAGTCTTAAGGAGGACTCCATCTTTGGTTTGGCCAAGTCATTAAATTCCAGTGTTGGTTGTGTGGTGGACGAGTTGGCTAACCTTAAAAAAGACTATGGGTCAAGGTTGGCATTGCTGGAAAAGAATAACAGTCAGCTTCGTAAGGACATGGATGCGATCATTAATCTTAGCAAAGAGAAGTTGGAGGATTTGGTTGAAGGTCTAGTTTTCCTCAACGAGAAGGAAAAAGAATGGATGGGCAGAGGACTGTTTGGTGATCAGGTGAGAAAGGAAAGGGGGGAGAGTGCCATCATGGAGATGCAGACCATGGACTTGGGTGCTGGACCGAGTGTGTGTACTCAAAGTAAAACTAAGAAATACAAAATGATCCCTAGGCAGGATGTGGAAGACATCATGGATATGCACGATAGGATGGCGTCAAAGGACCTGGAAGCGGCAAGGATGCTCAAAGAACTTATCTAATGGCTATTTTTTTGCTCTATTATCTTTGTTTTTTTTTTTGGTTTCATTGATGGTCTACTGATGTTCTGGTAATCAGCTTGTTTTTCATTTTTTTAGGTGTGTAGTCCAATGCTTTATCTATACTGCCATTGTTCTTTTTTGTTCAGGGTTTCAGGAACCCTTCAAAACCTGCTTATCATTAATCAAAAATATTAATATTAGAATTAATTTACCGTGATATTATTAAAAATGATATTTACTTAATACCAAGTTAGTAATGTTCTTTTCTAGGTAAATATCTATATTAATATTTATTTTCTTCGTAAGAAAATAAATTTTAATATTAACTTTATTTACAACAATAATAGTGTTATATTAGCTCTTTTATTTTTTTTGGGGGTGAAATTTATAATTGCTAAGTACCCGTTAAAGCTTAACTTGGTTATAAATATTGATATAAATTATGAGCCTAAAAGCAACATTTTCAAACAAAAAAAATCTTCTTCTAAAAATTCCCAACACAATTAAGAAAGCTAAATATGATAACGGTTATGCCAAGTAAATGTTATTAACCATATTGACATGGACAATTTTTAAATATGGTTGGATTAATAACTTTATCACTTCAGGTACAAACTCTGGATATTACTAGCATTTAAGTATCCTTTGCTTTTCACGTCCACTATTTTACCTTTATTTTAAGGATTTAAAAATTAATTTTTATTACTAATTAATTAACAATGGGAGAGAGGTTTAAATTTTAACGTCATCAAATATGAATAATTCAAAGTTGTCTCTTATAAATTAGTTGTGGCTCACATGCTCGCATTACCTCATACTTCATAGGTATATAAATATATATATATATATAAGGAGAGGGTAGGGCCTTAAAATCAGTATTCACAATTAACCTTTGGCTAACTTAATTCCAAGCTATAATACACCTATTTCAGAGAAGTGAAAGGTGTTCCAATAGGGAAGAGTTTGGAGGAACAAAAACAATAGTGGCGGAAATATACGAAAAAAGAAAATGGTGGGAGATATCCGGCTGAGAGACTGGAAAAAATGATGAATGGCTAAGATTCATTTAAATGTATTGCATTAAAAGAAACGTAGGATAGTCGTCGATATTCTTTACAAGTTGCCCCAAACATGGAAACGAGATCTTACAGCCGGCACCTATCTTGCTACGCATTTACACGTTGTGCCCTAAATTTCCTTTTGAGTGTCTTTCGTCTTCAAATTCAACCTAACCCTACTTTTTCCTGAAAGCTATTTTCTTTTGCAAGTGATGTATTTTGATGTGAATTTTCTAGTTTACTTACAGCAGGTTGGCAGTGTGGGGGTTCCTCCATAGACTGCGACCTCGAGCTCCATTCCTGATGTCAGTGTTATTCATATTATTTATAATATAATTTGTTTCATATATATTTTTTTAGAGTGTTGATCCACCTAGAATGTTTCACTAGATGGGTTACATGTGTAGGTTGGTTGGAAGGCAAGGAGCACCATAGGGGTCATCGTCCATGGAGGTCATCCTCAATATTTTCCTCTCACTATCGCTTGTAAACCAAGTCTAAGGACTTTTGATTTGGGTTCATGCAATTATAGGAGTCAACCCTTCCCGCAATGCCCAGATGGTGGTTCGCTCCACTTGATATTATTATTATTATATTTTTCTTTGTTTTTATTTCCATACTATATTGTGTTTAGCTATTTTTAAATGGCTCTATAAGACTCGGTGTAACACTTGCAACAGATTTGGACGAGAAGGAGAAGCACGCACTACAGGGACAACTTCCTCAAATAGGATCTCTAGCTCCCATAGGTCGCGCCCCTCCATTATGGAGGCCAAAATCAACCTACACTTAACATACTATATTATTTTTTTATTTTTTTTACATAAATCTATGCTTAATGAGATCTTACATATGACTCTATTTTATTTTAAATTTCCTCCATAATTTTTCTAATAAAAAATCTACAGACTCTAATAGACGCCCCAGGAAGCCCCATACACAGTTATATACAGGTTTAGTGTTGCAACAGAACCAATAACTATGCCTCATTTAATGCTTTGAAAACCTAGTAATTTTCTATTCCTATTTTATGGCTCCTTCTCCAATCTCTCTCGTTATCATATTACACCTTTAATCCTTTTTCCAAGAAATTTCAAGGATAACTCCCTGGGAGACTTCCCCATTCAATTCTTTTAATGGTGTAGAGTCCACAAGAACATAAGAAGAAACAATAATAATGAAAAAAAATATATGCTTCTACTGAAATGAAATCTCAGGATTCTTGTTTTAGCAGCAACGAGCTGACTTCAATCAACACATACATCACAAGACCACATCTTATTTATCCATTAATAAGCATTTAGTAAAAAAAAAAAAAGCATTATATTTATTTTTTCATTTCTAATGTTTAGTAAGAGATATATGTTACCAGCTAATCATTAGTTTAGGCTACATACTATGAGCAAACAATTTGAACAGCATAAGCCTACAGTTTTGTTGACACTGAAAATGGATGCATAACTTCCTTGTTCACACAAAAGGGGAAGAAGGGAAGAGGGATCTGATTTCACAATGCTCACATTCAAGAATACCTTAGAGATCTCAACCCAATGAAGAATAGGAGAGATTTGACTATAAGATATCCTTAGAGATGAATGGAGACAAGAAATGGGTTCACCACCAAGTGTAAACTTGGAAAATACAAAATGTTTGAAAACACAGTGTGATATGCAAACAAATGCTAAATGACCTAAAGAATGCCCTAGAAATGAAAACAAAGCAGAACAGAAAAGTAAGGATGTGAATGGTGTGCACCTAGAAACCTAGAAGAGACTGGAACTAGCTCTAAAATTCTGAAAATGCTAATTTTTAAGCCTAGTGGGACTCATTCGCCATTTTGGGAAAATCAGTCTGGATTCTGGAAAATTGCATTGGAGCTTGTTTTAGCCAAATGGGTATCCAAATCCACAAAGATCTCTAGAAAACAAGTACAGTAGGACTCATTCGCCACTAATGGAAAATGAGTCCACTTTGACTTTTTTGAAAACTTGAAAGTGGAATTTATAGCTCTTAGTCTACTCTTTCTATTCCTCCATGTGTCCAGATCCGAACCCTAATTTTTAGGGCTGTAAGTGACTTTTTGTGAATATTTTGACCTTGCCAATAGGGAAATGACTCCAAAAACTTTGTAACATATTCTTTAATGATCTCCATGCCTTTCAAAGCACCTAGATCTACAATCACACAAAGAAAGAGAAAATATTGATTGTTGGGGAATAGGGGTTTTCCTTGGGGTAAGTGCAAGAAGTTGGGTCCACATTCAAGGGAAGTGTCATTTTTCAACTTTAAAACAAGCACCCATTTTAAAGTGAGTACTCCTTCCAAATAGTTTGAAACTCACAATACATGTTTTTCATTTGGATTTAGGCTTGGAAAGGGCATGGTAACCCAACACTTAGCCTTGGACCTACAAGTACAAGGTCATAGCAATTTTAAGAGAAAAAACTAACATTGGCAATATAGTTGATGAGGTTTTTTTCAAAATTGTTTTATAAAATTAAAACCCATTATAGATGGAAATGTCTAGTATTCAAATATGTAAAAAAAAATGATTGGATTAGTTTTTCTATTTTTTAATTAATTTATGATGAAATTGGTCCATAAACTTGAAATGTCAGGTTTTCATATTTTTTTAATAATTTTTAATTTTTGAATTTTCTTGTTAAAAAAATTGCATGGAATCAATCTATAAACAATTCTCTAAACAATGAAAAAAATAAAATTTAAAATATGATAATTTTAGGTCAAGTTATGGTGTCCATACACAGGGGTTTTAAAAATCAGCTATTAGGGCTAATAAAAAATAAAAAAATAAAAAAATATTTAGAAAATAATTATTAAAAATATCCTCATCAATATTCACTATAATACACATCTTTCACCAAAATTAATTAGAAAAATACTTTTATTTAGGTCAAATTATGGTGTCCATACACGTGCATGGTATGGTCCTCAAAAAGTGACTTTTAAAAAGTGGTTTTTATACATGCATATTAAAAATTATTTTGTATCATCTAGGTATTAAAATAAATTAAATATTTCAAAACTAGACTCAAAATACTGAATTTTATATTACTAAATTTTTTTAATATTCAATGTGTAAGTGTTTAAAATTTTCAATCCAACTATGACAAATTCTAAAAATTAGGAAAAACACTTCCACTTTTTGAACATTTTATGGACCCAACTTCTTGCACTTACCCCTTGGTCAAACCCCTTTTAGGTAATTAAACTAAAATGATGAAACAAGATAATGAAGCATGAATATGAAGTAATGCAATTAGAAACTTTCCATGATGATGGATCTTGAATTGCTGCAATAATTGATGAAGAATCTTGCCCTTGAATGCCTTCGAATTAATCTTGAAAGCTATCTTGATGACTTCGTGAAGACTTGAAATGCTTAACCCTTGAGTGCTTGACTTGACAATATGAAAGTATGTTGAAACAATTATTTGGAGGCTTTTTTATATAGACAATCCATTCACATGACCGTTAATTTGATCCCCAAGGCCGACATTGAAGAAATTGGAATTAAAAACCCACTTTTTCCTGCTCAAACCTCAAAAATAGCTCAAATGGGACTCATTTGCCACCTTGGGTGAATGAGTCCCACCTGGATGGGACTCATTCACCCAAGGTGGCGAATGGGTCCCATAGGGGCCATTTTGGTGGCTAAAGTGTTGGGGAATGCATAAATTAAGTTCATATGTTGATCTAGCCGAGTTTTTTATCAAAATATGCCTCAAGATGCACAATATGGGGTCATAGGGGCCTATTAATGATGATATAAAGGGTTATTAGGGCTAGGGATACAAATTTTAATGTGAAAGTGTGGTTAAATACACTCTACAACATTAAAATGAGGTCCACTTAGCCTAGAAAGGCGCAAGATCCAATGTGAATGTGTAAAACACATTACAACATTAGATTAAAACTAGGTTTAATTTAGCCTTCTAGATTAATGTGAGAATGTAATTAAATACATTTTACAATATTGAGTTAAGGGAAAGATAGGTTAATTTAGACTTAAATGCTTGATAAAAGTCTAGAAAAGTGTGAAAGTGATTTACAACACTTTACAACACCTTTACAAGACATGTATTTTATTCAGTTTACAAGGGCCCAAGACCTAATGTGAATGTGTTATCCACATTACAACATTAAATCAAGGAAATATTAAGCCAAAATCACAAGGAGGGCCCAAACGAGTCAGAAAAAGTAGAAGGGTTACTTTTTTGGTGTCCACATTTATTCCCCATTTTAGTGAGAGGATGAACCTTCTTCAAACTCACACTAAAGTAACAAAGATGGAGGAGGTGGTCAAGCCCCCAAGATCCAAGATCCTAAGTCAAACCAACATAAGCACAAAAGGACACACACAAGGTGAATTATTTGCAGCAAAACAAGATACATGACCATGCAATGGAAAAAACTAGAAGAAAGAAACAAAAAAGGTGGATCAAGCTTCAACCGTTTGTCCAATACGATATGGATTAGATCTAGGTTGTTTGTCTAAAAATGCATACTCACTCTGAGGTGAGGGAACTCTTGGCTACCCACCAAGTGAGAAACATACACTCATGGCCGGTATGCACTCACACACACGCAAGTGGCTATGGGGAAAGTCATGCCTCGAAATGGGTTTCCCACTCAACCTTACCAAAGTTATACCTCAACGATAACTTTGATAAGGCGCCATGTAAAAATGATCTTCAAGCTCCATGAGGCAAGCAAGACTACATATGCTTGAAACTCATAGACATTATAAATGCAAAATAGTGTAAGGAATGCTCAAAGGGATTTTGCTTAGTTCGTGCAAGGTCTCTTCTTAGGGAACATCATGCTTAATGTCTCCAAGAGAGGACAAGTCAAAGAAATATCACACTCTTGGAGGAAATCAAGCCCAATGACACCACCAAGAAAAAGACACATCGCAAGAAGAAAGAAATCGCACAATGAAACATGATGAGTGTCGGTGTATGCCCCCACTTTAAAGCGGTTGCTAATACCATTATTGTGAGCAATTGCTTTAAAGTAGAAGAAGACATGAGAGATTATTCGGAAAGCCCTATGTCAAGTCATATGTTTCTAATAAGCTACGTCATGAATAAGTACATCACATGCAAGCTAACTTAAGGCATGTCATCCACATTCAAAGCTTTCTCTTATATGTACATGAAATGTTAATGACTATCCAAAAGAGACAACAAGTGACATACGAGGACAAGGCTACCTAACCCCTTGCCCCCACTTAGTGCAGGACAAGGGTGAGCCAAATAGGATGAAAATAAGTATCAGTTAGAGGAACTAGGTGCTTCAATCCAAGGAAGAGCACCACAGTCCTTAAGATGTTGGATTTTGTTACTCAAATCCATACATTTGTTAGTGGCATGACCATGAACTCTATGATATGCACAAAATGAATGTTTGTAGTAAAATTTATTTCATGTTCTTGGAGGGAGAGATATCAAGCGATCTTGGAGGAGTCTCGACAAGATACCCTCTTGATCAATAGAAAATGTTCCTTTATTTTTTGAAAAAGATATCTCTTTCTTAATGCAGGATGTCATATTGACACAAGACTCTTTAGATTGCGAGATTTTGTTCTGTCCTATACTGGAGGGTGTAAAATCTAACGAATTCAAATTATTAGCATTTTTCGAGATGGCATTGACATTAAGTGAAGATGTCTTTGTTTGTTTCATTTCAGGAAAAGGAGCAGGGAAAACTTTAAGAAACCCCCCCCCCTTGGCGAAGGCTTAAAATCCTAACAAATCATGTATACTTCTAGATAAAAATATTAATTTTAGTGGCAATTTTTTTCATTTTTCATGAAAAAAAAAAAACATCCATTAGTGAATCTTTTCTAATCATTAGAAGTCTCTGGAAAATCCTAGCGAAATGCAATTTTTTTAAAACCACCAAAAATTTTCCATTGGCAATTAAAATCTATTTTCAAACCAATAAAATATTTCGATTGGCGAATTAAACCTGTTTTCAAACCAGAAAAAATAATTTTGTTGGCGATTAAAACTTTTTTTCAAACTAAAAAATAAAATTCATTGGCGAATTAAACCTATTTTCAAATGATTAAGAAAAAAACATTGGAGAATTAAACATTGTTTAGTAAACGAAGGAGGCATGGAAGTTTCTATAAAAAGTGAAGCATTTATGAAGGTTTTTTGTCGGCGTTGGATGTACGTTTTGGAATCGGCATTAATGGAGATGGCTGGAAAATTGAGATGTATTAAAAACACACATCT
The DNA here is from genome assembly GCA_007258455.2 of Sequoia sempervirens. Classification (NCBI taxonomy): domain Eukaryota; kingdom Viridiplantae; phylum Streptophyta; class Pinopsida; order Cupressales; family Cupressaceae; genus Sequoia; species Sequoia sempervirens. The sequence goes on from VDFB02332840.1 coordinate 124,289, forward strand.
CATGTAGTCGGTCGGCGGTGGGTGGTTGTTGGGAAGCCAGTGAACCAGAGAAACAATGGAGGCCAGTTTCACCTTGACATCGCAGAGGAAGCTAGACCCTTTCATTGGCAAAGCGTCTGTGAAGTAGCTACGGGGTTTATTTCTCTTCAAAGATGTGTAGGTGGCGCAAACAGTTCAATTTATTTTGGGTAATGGCTTTGAAAAATTAAAGCACAGATATAGGACCAATATGGATATTTATTCGTTGGTCATGCTTTTGGGTCTAGACTTAGGAGAGTCGGTGGATGTAGTGAGGAAAGTCATGAAAACTCCGGTTCACAAAGATTTTTTAGAGGATATGGAAGGCATTCTGGAATGGGCGATACCAAGAGTGGGGCTTATTAAGGTTGAAGGCATGGATGGTGGAGGCCCAGAGCTCGCAGATTTAAATCATTTCTTTATCAGGTGGTCAGAAGGATGCACCAAAGCTTTGTGGCGAGAAGGTGTAGAGCGTGGGTGGCAAGCTTTTGTGTCGAGCTAATGGAGGTCGAGGAGGTCATAGAGAATCTCAAAGACATTTCCAGAGCAGAGATGCGTGAAAAGAAGGGTCTGCATCTGAGGAAGAAGATGAAGTCATTAATGGAGATAGAGCCGTTGGAGACAAGTAATTCATCGAAGGTGTCTGAGTAGTACAAGTTTTTTTAAAAAAATAGATTATTGTACTAAATCTTGTCTGTGATTTTGTTTTTTGGGGGTTATGCCTAGATTTGCATTGTAATTGTAAAACACCTTGGGGCACGAACAATGGTTGGAAGGGTAGATTTCAGGCGAGTATGATTAGGGATAATTTGATATGTTGGAAATGGAAACTGTGCTGGCTAATCAGCTTTTTTGGTAGTTGATGGATGAACATAAATCTAAAGTATATTTTATAGCATTAGTTTAGAATTGGAATAATTCTTTCTAAAGTATATTTTATTGCATTAGTTTAAAATTGGAATAATTTTTGGTAGTTGATGGATGAAGATAAATCTAAAGTATATAATAATGTTTATGATAAAAATATAAAATAGTTTAGAATTGGAATAATTCTTTTTAATTTCACTTTATATTAATATATATGATTTATTCAACAACATTTATTTTATAGCATTTTGTTTACAGTGATTCTCAGCTTTGATTTTTTTCAAGATAATACAACATTTGGTCTTATTGGTGAGCATGTTGAAATTTTATTTTCCTTTTACAAATAATTTATGTTTTTAGATAGATGAATTTAAGGATTAAACTATTAAAAAAATTCAACAACATTTATTTTATAGCATTTATTTAATATGTATGATTTATAAAATCAATAATATTTTAATATAAAATATTTTATATAAAAAATATAAATTAAATATTTTTTTGACAGTTAATTTTTTTCATAAAACGTAAAGTGATAGGAAAATTCTAGGCCTGGATGAGAGGTAATAATTTTCCAAACTCCAGGCCTGGCCGAGAGGTAATAATTTTCCAAACTCCACACGTACCGATCTTAATTACCCATTGATCCTCTAGTCATGTCCACTTGCTAAAATATGTCTGCGATCTTCACTTCATAAATGCACCGTCCTTGCCACCTTTCCTATCTTAATTCACCAAAGTCGAGGTTTTGGTGCTTTTCCTAACCTTAGTTGCAAGTCTTTCTTGGTCATCTATGTAGTCAGTGAGTCGAAAGTTTTGACAACTTCAAAACTTCAGAATTTGGTTCTAAGGTTCCAAGTTTTAGCGACCACGCTAAATTATGGACCACTACCGTTTGATGAATTTTTGATGGACGGCTATAGTTGCATTCCGGAAGTATATCTCTCAAGCAATAGATTTGCAAATTGAAACCTTCGGAATTACACTAGAATCGTTAGATGCAAACACGTGGGGAGATCAAGGCTCATTATCATGGTAATGAACTCAATGGGTTGGATTTTGGCGATAAGCGATAGAAGAACTTAAGTGGCAGAAATATGTATGTGCAGAAAGTTGGTTTTAAAAGAGGGACTGCCTAGGAAGAACGTAGGACCAAGGCTTAAAAACTTAAGAATGTTTTACCCAAAGGATGTAAAGGAAAATCAATATAACCACGACCATTCGATGAATTTTTTATGGACTGTTGTAGTTGCATTCCGGAAGTAAATCTCCAAAGCAATAGACTTAGGAATTGAAACCTCCAAAATAACACTAGAACCGTTAGATGCGTACACGTGGTGAGCTCAAGGCTCATTTCTCTCTTTTCAATGCCTCGACGTATTACATTTCATTTAATTGAAATTCTCAATCTTTTAGTTTTGAACATTCGAAGCGATTGATTGGACAGCTCATAGCTTTAATGAAACAAGATTTGTAATGATTTCATATCCTTTGAGTGGCACTGGTAGTGCTGATTGGAGTTTGGGGATTTTGACAGCTTGTTAGACTGAGGTACAATTTGCATGTAGCCAGACGTCGATCAAATTAAACATTTTAATTTTTAGTTGTACATTTAAGGCTTCAGATACAAAAATTGAATAAGTTGGCTTTTTGGTTTGCGCAAAGCAAGCTGGTAGCGGCACTAGTGGCCCATAATTTGTTATCTATTTATGATATATTTGCATGTAGATTTAAAAGTAAAACATAAAGCAATTCAAATGAAAAAATAAATTTTCCATCAGTTTTTTTCCTTTGAGAATTTAGTATTATCTATTTATGAAATAATTGCATGCAAAGGTGAAGTAAGTAGCCATTTATCACATTGCATTTGCAAAATTCGAAGTAGTGGTAGAAAATTCCAAAAAGGAAAGTTGTGGGCAAGGAGTAAAATGGAAACGTCGCTTGCATTGGACACGAAGAAGCAACAGCAAGCCTTTAGAGGAGAAATAACCGATAAGCGACTGCAAGGGTTGATGAATTCGACCCATCCACTCATTCTCTGGGCAACCAAGCAGGTGGTTGGGCTGGAATTTTTGAAGGCTTATCACAGAGCCAGAGAAAATACGGAGATTCCAGCAATGTTCTTAGCATTCCTTTTGCATATGGGAGTCCTGAAAGAGATAAGCAAAAAAATGACCCAAATGGTCTTCGTGCACGCATGGCCGGGCAACATTGACGCGACACTAGATAATGTGGATGAGAATAGGAAAATCCCCATGCCACAGAACTACTACATGATGCAGATGAGAGGGAGATAGGTAATGAAGTTTCCTTTGGTCCGAACCATTGACCCAGAAGGATTTGAAAAATTGTGGGTTGAAAGGGATCGTAGCATTTTCTTTCTCCTCAAGGCAGCAAAGCTGACGACCAATCTCCCATGGGTAAAAGCACAAAGCTGTGTCACACTTTATAAAGGAAACGACCAACACTAATCCAATTTTTAAACTTGAATCACTAAAAAGTGGCATATATGTTTTGAATTTTGAAATGATGTAAACTAGTAAAATATGTATATTTTAGTATATTTTATGTTTATATTTTTTTAAGAAAAATAAAAATTATTTTAAACTAGTTTTTAATAAATTAAAGCTATAATTTAGTTGCTAATAAAATGCTGAAAATTGAAGTTGCATGGGACGTCAAACTTTTTCTAGTAAATTTTATTATTTTTCTTTCAATTTTTTTGTGTGTATTTATAACTTGAAATTTTAGTGTATGGATATGTTTTTTTTCCAATTTTGATAAATATATATATTTTTAAATAAATATTAAAATGTGCGTGAATAAAAAAACAACTGTTTTCATCGGACGTCAACTTTCATATTAAATATTTATCTAAAATGAAAAAAAAATTATACCATCTTAAAATAGATTCTTTTATCTAGTGCATCATATTTTTTTCAATTTTTTTTAATAAGTTTTAGTATTTTTCCTTGGCATAGAAATCAACCTAATATTTTGTGTTGATAACCTACTTTTAGTAAAAATAAAATATAAAATAGAAAAAATAATTAAATTATTAAAATAAATATATTTTTGAAAACTAAACTTATGGATCTACAAAAGGGTATTTTTATATTTTAAAAAATATATTATTTACATTAGCAGGAGTATTGAAACTTCAAATTTTTCAAATAATTTTATTTTTTTGGTAAATTGGACTTAAAGTGGTGCTCCATATATTTTTAGCCAACAATTTTAGTTGAAAAAGTTGTAGAAGTATCTAACCTAGCTAGAATGAATCTTACTAGATCATATGTTTGAGCAAAATTGATTTTTAGTTAGAAATACTTAAATTTAGTTGTGCTGATAAGTTGGCTGAAAGTGTGACACAGTTTTGTGCTTTTACCCCCATGTGGGTGGGCAATGAGATACGCAGAGGACGAAGGTCTGGTAAAGGAAATTGTAGCTGGTGATGATAATGATTAGGACCTTGGAGATGGGGAGGAATGGCTTGTGAATGATCCCAGGGACCCGTAGGAAAAGGCCAAAAGCCCAGCGCACCATAAATGTGGAGTAGACTGCCCAGTGATTGCAAATTGCAAGGCGTACCTGAAATGCATAGAGTCAGAGGATGATGATGATGAAGAGGATGATGATGAATGATAAAGTCTAGTTGGGTATGATTTCAGCTTTTTGTTGTTGAATAGCAATAGTAACAGTAATAGGGTAATTGAGTCAGTCCTGAGTCTTAGAGTGCCTGTACTAAAATTCAAGCCAATTTTGTAATGAATTTTGTAATGCATGAAAATATGGGTGGGCTAACTGATCAAGGAAGGTCACTTGACAGAAAAGGCCTTCAGGGTGGTTTTTTGAAAAATAGAAACTCATGTAATCCTTTTTTGGTAATCAATACAGGGTGTTGCCCCTAGCAGTGTTTTACCTAGCAAAAAAAAAATTACATGCAGATTTAAAATTAAAACATAAAGAAATACACATGTATTAATTGCATTTACGTTTTCACCAGCGATCCAGCAGAAGCTTGGTGCTTTCGCTTACATTTGTATTTGTACTATGTAATAATGTGACATTGTAATTCAGTTGTAATAAAGTAAATGGTTGTGCTATTAATTTGACATTGTAATTCCTTTTATTAAGTCCTTTGCAATGTTAAGTGTTACTGTGGCACTGTGTTATTAATGGTTGTGCTATTAATGTGACATTGTAATTTATTTTATGAAGGCCTTGATAATCCAAGCACATTAACATGGTTGAAAATTAAAAAACTTTAAAACACATTTATTATTTATATCATAAATTACTCAACTGTTCAATGAACATTTGATGTATGGCTATAGACTCAAAATAAGGGAGCAAAGCAAGCTTAGTCACTAGGCCTCTGATTTTTATAACCATGTGACATGTTGCATTGTCGTGGAGTTCTAAATTTTCATAACTACCTGATTCCCCAACTTGGTGAACACTTTGTGGAGTAACTTAAGTTCATGCATATGTAACCTTTGAGTTACAGTGTGTGGATTTAGTTGGTGGGTCGGAGGTTTCAAAAACATCAAAACTTCAGACTTTGGTTTTGAGGTTCCAAGTTTTAGTGACCACGTGACATGATGGACTTATCTTTCCTTTCAAAGGTGTCATCGTCTGACATCTCATTGAATGCTATGTACGAAATAGACTTGAGTTGGATTTTTAGGAATTTCCAAAAGCATGCACGTTTAAAGGCTATCTTTTCGAGGTATGAAATTGAATGCCACATTTAAAGCATGTCCTATAAAAAATAACGGCATAAGTGGGTGGCGAAGTTGTACTCAGGCATTTAACCTACATTCTCGTTCTTTGCTAAGGCCAGTACTTCTCAAGTGCAAACATTATTTTTACTCAGACTTTTATCCTGCATTCTCGTTCTTTTCCAAAGCCAGTACTTCTCAGAATCTCATGTGCAAACATTCATTCTCTGCAAATTTGTGCTCATGCAAAGTGAACGTTGGGTCAGCGTAAGGGATGCGGTGCTCGAACCTTTTAAGTTAGACAAATTTTGGGCGTGCCTAGAGAGGGACAACAAGTATGAGCTGGATATAAAACTCTTAGAAAGCAGGCTAGCTCAAGCTGGAGGGTTTCCAGAAGTCGTGTTGAGTGTGGAATTGATAAGTGCATGTGCGAGAAGGTACATTCCGCATACACGGGAAATTAAAGCTATGGATGGAACTGTAATTGCAAAAATTTCACCTAAATTTGTTTCTCATGCTTTGGGGATTCTAGAAAGGGAACCTATAGAAGACATGTCTGTCACAGTGGTAGGTGAATTTTTCAAAGCAAATAATGACTGGTGTAAGAACTCCATGGCCAAAACCTAGTTGAAGTCTGAAAAGAAAGGTAAGTCGCAACTGCCGAGTAAACTCAAAAGATTGCAGTTTAAGGGAGAAATTGCAGATGCTATTGTTTTATTGCATCGCATTGTTGGGAATCCATAGGTTGAGTTATTTGAGGATTTTATGTTCTGGTTTATCTTGATATTCTGTGACGAGAAAACTTTCATTGACTAGGGTGAAGTTATTTGCTTCCATTTGAATGAGCAATTAATTAATTTCCATAAGACTGCTATTTGTTGTATGTGTTCTTGCCTGGCGTACATTGTAGGTAATCAAAGGTCCTTTTCGCCTGGATTGGAGCCGCAAGGAACCCCAGCTTTTGATATTCCTATGTATAAACGCTTTCCTCAGTTCACTAAACAATTTGGAATGGGTGATTTTTGTCGTGTTAATGATGCTTTTTAATGGAGGTCGTGAGGAAGATAGATGGAAATCCAAAAAATGTGCCTTTCCCCTGAATTGATTTCTCTTGTATCAAAATTTGGGAGTTTTTATATCCAATTTGATAAGTTTTCCTATATGAAAATAGGGTATTTGAGAAAGCCCCATTTAAATTACCTCAGTATCCTGAAGATTTATTAATATTTCTAAAAAAAATTGACAAATGGCCATGGTTAATATTAAGTATACAAACATGGGTAAACGAGGGTATTTCTTCCCATTGGAGACCCCTTCTTTTGTGTGCAAAAAAAAATAGATGGCCAGGGGAGCTAAAGGAATTCTTAAGGAATATAACCTCTAGAATCTATCTATGAGAGCTAATTTTGATAGTAAGGGTTTTGTGAAGCATAATCTCTATGGAGGGAGCTTATATCGGCATCAGTCATCTATCAAAGATTTCTAGGAAGATTGTGTCGATAAGAAGGAAGTTTTGAGAAGAGATTATATGAGGCTAACGCTAAAACAGATACAGTCTTTTGGTTTGTCATTTCACATTCCTAAAAATGTAGCTGAGGATTCAACAATCATAGATCCTACATATGAAAAATTTCTTGATAAATCCCACCCTAGGGTTGATTGGAGCCAAAGTGAAATTTTAGATATGAGGGTGTGTGCTGCCCCAGTACTTAAAGAACCCAAGACTGGTTGGATGGGAAATGGCGGCAAGTTTTTGGTCTTATTCAGGAGCCTAATTCATCACAAAAGAATGATCATGGGTCTACGCAAGCATTTGGTGCAAGTGTATCATTGGGGAAACCCTTTGTGAGGTCCTCTAGTGCAAATTCTCAGTCTGGAGGTGATGGTGATAGGCCAAAATAAATAGTCAAGTTGAAGAGCATCTATGAACAAGACAGTGCGCTTTCTCCTACCCCTAAGAAGAAGACCAGTCAAGGAAAACTTGTAGTTGCAAATTCTAAAGCTATCTTTAAACAGATCACTGAAGATAATATCTTTCCATCTTTGTCTAACTCTGAATTTCCCTCTTCTCCGCCTCTGGTTGATAATCCACCTATCACTCCTAATGCTGCTAAAGAAACTATTAGTGTAAATGAAGATTTTGGTCTGGTAGTAGCCTCCCCAAGATAGCTGAAAAAAGCAGTGGAGAAGAAGAGAAAACATATTCCTACAATGACAGTTGGAGTGGATACAGTTTCAAAGTTACTTCAAAGCTCTTCAAAACTTAAGAAAGCCAGGAAGATGTCAAGGATGGTGACTAATGCTACTTTTGGAAATCAAATGTTAGAAATTGTTGATCCTGTGAAGGATTTAAATGAAGATGAAATAACGAAGGTAGACTACAAAGTCACACATGTTGATATGGGGCCTCCAACACTGGAAGGTGATGTGTGCCATGCCAATTATTTAGTCAATACCTTGATTAAAAGAGTGAAAGAATAGAGGAAAGAAAATATAAAACTGGAATCTCAAGTCCTCACATTGAGTAACTTTATTTCTTCCATGGCCACTCCTCCTACATCTGATGAAGCCTCAACTTCTCAGGTAGAGGACATCGATGTGCTCACCATAGAGAAAATTAAAAAGAATTTGAGCTATTCTAGAGCTGCTTGTGAGGGGATCGATAAAATATCTCAAGAGGCTATCTTCTTTCTAAATAAATTTGTGCTCTTTTACACTCAAGTTGTTAATAAGACGAAGGAGTTAGTAACAGAACTTCAGCAGCTCAGAAATTATCAAACTAGTCTCAATGTGCTTGCTCAGGAAATGAAAGAATTGAACTCTATGGATCCAAAGATATTAATTGGTGAGCAAATTGTGAATAATCCTAAGGAGCTAGACCCTTCCTGGTCTGTTTCATTGGAATGGAAATTGAATATATATGATAATTTGGTGAAGGAAATTAATAATACACTTAAACAATATTATGAAATGTTGGTGGAAGTTAAAGAAGATTGTCATATTCTAGGAGTGGAAATCACTGATGAGTTTGATGAAAACATTCTAGATATAAAAGAGATCTCTCTAAAGTTTACAGAGATATTCAAGAAAGAAATAGTTGATCCTACTAAAGTGACATGGGAGTCCTTCTTGAAACTCAGTCGAATGGAGATCCACCTGAGGACTTATAAATGTGGAGAAGAGGAAAGATCTCAGATGTCGGTTGAATCTGAAAAGGCTTTGGCCACATGGAGAACCAGGTTACAGATTACTACAACTCCAGGAAGCAAAAACATCACCACAATTGTCACCAAGTACCAGGAATACAGGAAAAGAGTAAAGGCACAGGAGGCGTTACTAAAGGAGGAGGCAAAAATAATTGAAAGTGAAGGAGTCGGTGCTAGGAGTGGGACTGCTGTTTAGTTTTTAGTTTTTATGTTATTTTCTTTAATTTGGCTCTCTTGATACTTCAAAGACTTTTTATTTTAATTTCTAAAATGGTTGTCTTCAAGAAACCGTTATCAAGACAAAAAAACTCTATATTTTCCAATGGATTGTTTATTATTGGAATGATAGGTTTTTGGATAGTTTCATTGTTGTGGAATGTTTATATCTGTGAATAAATATTTTATGGTGATGGATGTGTAAGGATTTCTTAGTATCATTTAGGTGATTTGGTAGTTTAAGCTTTTATTGTTTAAGTTGGGTGGATGCCTTTATAAGTTATTTATGTTGAACTGTTAGCTTTTGTTAGCTTATAACTTATAAGTTATGGATGTTGAACTGTTAGCTTCTGTTCAAGGAATGGATTAATAATATTCCTTCCAGTTATTTATCAAAGATTGTGTGAATGGAAATGCAATAGGAATTTATAAGTAGTGTGATAAGTGTTGTTCTTTAAAAATGATGGAGAATCACATATGAAATTCAATACCATGGAATACAATATAATTTTTTTGGCTTTTCCTAACCTTAGTCACTAGTCCTCAGAGTTTTATAACCTTGTCACGGAGTTCTCAATTTTCATAACTTCTTGATTCCCCAACTTGGTTGATGGTTCACTTTGTTGAGTTGCAAGTCTTTCCTTGTCATCTTTCTACTCGGTGGGTCGGAAGTTTCGAAAACTTCAAAACTTTAGAGTTTGGTTCTAACTTCTAAGGTTCACTTTGTTGAAGCAAGAATGGAAAAGAGATAAAGAAAACTTATTATTATAAATAATAACACTATGAAGAAATGATCATTCACCTTTTAAGTCTACGTTTTCAGCTTTCACTGGCTTCCGAATGGAGAAGTAGAACCTCAGAACTGAACAAAATATGTAGGAATAAATGACACTTTCGATTGTATTTATATCAATCCATGATTCCATATTTGGCAAATTTTGTGGGATTTTTAAATGGTATATTAAAGATTTGGCGAATCCCGCTTGTTTATACAATGATACGTTGTAATTTTTGAGGCGAAATGTGTCCTCCAATGTAATTATTTGTTAATGTTATTGGCAAAATAGGTCCTCATGAGAAACTATTTATAAATTTTAATTGGTGAAATGGGTCTTCACAAGCAACTATTTGTAAATTTTAATTGGCGAAATGGGTCCTGATACAATGTTTTTTTAATAGTATTGGCGAATATGTGGGTTTTTTATTAAATTCTTTTGGGATTCCAAGTGAAAATATTAGTCGGTCCAATTGAAACATGTAGTTTGACAATGGTGAATTTGTTGCTTAAATATGCCTCATAAAAAAACTCATTGGCGAATGGACATGCATTGGTCCTATAGTTCGTAAAATATGGGAAATTTGGACACCCTATTGGGTGTGAGAAATTCACCAATTTCGACTTGGCCAATTCCTAGAATTTGCCAATTGGCGAAGATTCGCCACTAAAGTTTTCCCTGCAAAGGAGAACAATTAAGACCACTAGTGTCTATCAGTTTAGGATGCACTACTGTTAAAGTTGGCTTAGAAGGATGTTTTGTGATAGTGTTGATGTTGAGTGAAGGCTTGTTTATTTCTATAAAAGGACAATAACCAAGACCATGAGTTGTTTCTTGCATGTTAGGCTCGATGGGGACACAGACACCTTGTTCTCTAGCACCACATCCTTTTCCACTATATCCAAGTTGTCTCATAAGCTCATAAAATTTTCCATAAAGCTTCTTCATCTCTTTTGGATTTGGTGGTAGTTCATGATTAAGCTTGTCGAAGTTGGTTACATGTAATTTTCTTTTTCTTCTAAAGTGGTTGAGGTGGATGCTTTCGAAGGGTCTTTCGAGTTTTGTGTTGACATTACTACTTTTTCATTTCCCTTATTTGAATCTTTTTTTATGATCATGTACTCATCCATGAATGTATGTTCGAAATATAAGGAACATCAATCATCTTCTAATAGCTTTGTGACTTCTTCAATGTGTTTTTCTTTGTCTTTTTATTGTACAGGTTCCACTTTTGTAGTTGGTGTTAATGTTGCCAAAGGATTTTCTTTACCTTTTTCAAGTTGTAAAACACTATAGGGCTCATGATTAGCGTCGAGTGTGTACACTTTGTTGTTGTAGATGTATTTCATTTTACAGTGAAGAGTAGAAGGAACACCATTCATTGCATGAATCCATGGCATGCCTAAGAGGAGATTATATGAAAGATCGTGAGGCATAACATGGATCAGTGTTTCCAATGTGGCCTTTCCAGCTGTAATAGGTAAAGTGATCACACCAAGCGATTTATTTCCTACATTGTCAAATCCACTAATGGATAAAGAGGTAGGTTGAATTTTTGATTTATCCACATGAAGCCTATCCAAGAGGTTTACACTACACACATTAAGGGTTGAGCCATTATCAACAAGGGTTCGCTTTATCCCTATCCTATTGTATTGAGCTATGATCATGAAAGCATCATTTTGTTTTTGCACTTCCAAAGGGGGGAGTTCACTTTGGTGGAAAACAATGTCAGCATGTATTCCTTGGATCATGGCTACTATTTCATTCAGTTGTGCATTAGAAGGGATAGGAACTTGTTGCAAGGTCGTTTGAAGCATGGTGTGATAATTAGGTGAATTCTGAATTAGGTCACATAGGGATATCTTTGCAAGATTATTTTTAAGTTGTTCAACAAGATCATACTCTTTCCCACTATGCGAAGACAAACGAGGAGCACTAGGAAATATGGGATTAGGCAAAGGTAAGGGTGTCGGGGTTGGTTGTTGCGGTTGCGGATTGTTTCTAGTGTTATATGTATGAGCAACAATATTTTGACTCGGGTGCTGCAAAACATTATTCTTAGGTGGGTAACGGATGAGTTTTGGTTTTTTTTTAGTTTGTGGTTTGTGTGAAGGGGGTAAAGCATAAGTTGAGGTTGAATAATATTAGCATCCCTTAGTGAAGGAGAGTCTAATGTTACTCCATCTTCATTTGAGGCCATAATATCATTATTGCCAATGCTTTGTTTTTGTTGCACCATGATATCCTCCCTAGAAGGAGAGTTTTTAGGAGAATGAAAAACCACATGTTTTGGAAATTCAAGGGTTGGTTCTTCTAAAATGACCTCATCAAAAGTAGGGGAATGATCAATGGTTGGATTATCTTGTTTATCAATAGTGGGGATATTAGGAGAAAGCTCTATTTGATTGTCATTTTTATCTAAGGTCTCCATATTATCTACCAGGTAGTAGGAGAACTTGTAATATGTTCATCCATGGTTAGATTTTGTAAAGCAACTTCATCACAAGTAGGGGAGGCGTCAAGAGAAGGACAACTATGGTTTTCATGAATGGTTAAAGTCTTTTGTGCAAATAGGTCTTTCCAAATTTTAGGGACATTAGGAAGGAGAGAGATGACGTTATCACTTTCAATCCACATGTCCTCTTGACAAATGCGATTTTCATGATCATTCATGATTGTATCCTCTTTTACTAAAGCCTTCTTACGAGTAGGGGGGTACTAAGAGATGGATGTGGGATAAGCAAAGTGGTGGAAATGATCTCATCTTCTTGTTTTCTAATGTCTTCTAAAGGGGGATGAGGAGAGGGACAATCAAGACCCTCAATGCTTGTATCTTCTTTCACCAAGATACTATCATCACTAATAGGAGAGGTATCAAGAGAAGAACAAGTATGATTGTTATGATTGTCAACACTACCATCCTCATGAATGGGAAATGTAATGTTAAGGATTATGTCAATGGTTTGGTGATTAACATGTTTCTTAATGACCTCATTGTTGTAATCTAAATTGAACTCACAAGAGGGAATGTTGTATGTATGCAATCCTTTTTTAACCAAATCAAAGCCACATCTCTTGAAAGTAAACATGATATCATGGAAAAGTAAAGAAAGTGCAATGTTGTGACTTAAAGTGAAATGTTTAAATGCAATTGTCAAATGTGAAACAAGGTAATTTTCTAATTACATTATGCAACAACCTGAAATAGGAAATGTTGTAAATGCAAATTTGAAATTGAGCAATGCACAAAATGAGCTAATTTAAGCTAGATCTAATGAAATTCGTGTAAAAGAAACTTAGTCAACTGATACAGATAATTAATGGAAACAAACAGAAGCTTAAAAACAAGGTTTTCAGTGCTGTAAAAGGTTGTTTTAGATCTATTCTGGGACTGATTCACCCAAGGTGGTGAATGAGTCCCATTAGGGATTTTTTTCAAAATTTTCAGAAATTTTCAATGGATTTTGATGATTTGTATGTTGCATGATGTGTATCCTAAATGAAAATGCAGTTTTTCGATGATCTAAGATTATTTGAGATGCAAAAATGCAACCTATATGCACTTTCACTAATGCAAAAATTTAGAAACCGTAGATGCAAATTAACCAATGTAAATCCTAATGCAAAGTTAATGCAAGCTGAATCTAGGATGTAAATGCACTCCAAATCAGAATTATGATGTTCAAAAGTCAAGTTCACCAAAATTTTGACACTATAAATGGATGCACAACTTCCTTGTTCACACAAAAGGGGAAGAAGGGAAGAGGGATCCAATTTTGCAATGCTCACATTCAAGAATACCTTAGAGATCTCAACCCAATGAAGAATAAGAGAGATCTAACTGTAAGATATCCTTGGAGATGAATGGAGACAAGAAATGGGTGCACCACACTTGGAAAATACAAAATGTTTGAAAACACAATGTGATATGAAAACAAATGCTAAATGACCTAAAGAATGCCCTAGAAATGAAAAAAAAGCAGAACAGAAAAGTAAGGATGTGAATGGTGTGCACCTGGAAACCTGGAAGAGACTGGAAATAGCTCTAAAATTCTGAAAATGCTCATTTTTAAGCTTGGTGGGACTCATTTGCCATTCTAGGCAAATTAGTCTCGATTCTGGAAAACTGCACTGGAGCCTATTTTAGCCAAATGGGTATCCAAATCCACAAAGATCTCTAAAAATTAGGTACAATGGGACTCATTCACCACTAATGGTGAATGAGTCCACTTTGACTTTTTTGAAAACTCGAAAGTGGAATTTGTAGCTCTCAGTCTGCTCTTTTTGTTCCTCCAGGTATTTGGATCTGAAATTCTGATTTTCGGGGTTGTAAGTGACTTTTTGTGAAGATTTTAATGTTGCCAATAGGGAAATGACTCCAAAAAATTTGTAACCTATTCTTCAATGATCTGCATTCCTTTCAAAGCACCAAGATCTACAATCACACAAAGAAAGAGAGAAAATGTTGATTGTTAGGGAATAGGGGTTTTCCTTGGTCAAACCCCTTTTAGGTAATTAAACCAAAATGATGAAACAAGATAATGAAGCATGAATATGAAGTAATGCAATTAGAAATTTTCCATGATGATGGATCTTGAATTTCTATAAAAATTGATGAAGAATCTTGCCCTTGAATGCCTTAGAATTCATCTTGAAAGCTATCTTGATGACTTTGTGAAAACTTGAAATGCTTAACCCTTGAGTGCTCGACTTGACAATATGAAAGTATGATGAAAAAATTATTTGGAGGCTTGTTTATATGGGAAATCCATTCACATGACCGTTAATTTGATCCCCAAGGCTGACATTGAAGAAATTTGAATTAAAAACCCACTTTTTCCCACTCAAACCTCAAAAATAGCTCAAATGGGACTCATTCGCCATCCTAGGTGAATGAGTCCCACCTAGATGGGACTCATTCACCCAAGGTGGCGAATGGGTCCTATAGGGTCCATTTTTCTAGCTAAAGTGTTAGGGAATGTATAAATTAAACTGTTCATATGTTGATCTAGTTGGGTTTTTGATCAAAATATGCCTCGGGATGCACAATATGGGGTCATAGGGGCCTATTAATGATGATATAAAGGGTGATTAGGGATAGGGACACAAAGTTCAATATGAAAGTGTGGTTAAATACACTCTACAACATTAAAATGAGGTCTGCTTAGCCTAGAAAGGCACAAGATCCAATGTGAATGTGTAAAACACATTACAACATTAGATTAAAATCAGGTTTAATTTATAAGCCTTCTAGATTAATGTGAGAATGAAATTAAATACATTTTACAATATTGAGTTAAGGGAAAGATAGGTTAATTTAGACTTAAATGCTTGATAAAAGTCTAGAAAAGTGTGAAAGTGATTTACAGCACTTTACAAAACCTTTACAAGACATGTATTTTATTCAGTTTACAAGGGCCCAAGACCTAATGTGAATGTATTATCCACATTACAACATTAAATCAAGGCAATATTAAGCCAAAATCACAAGGAGGGCCCAAACGAGTCAGAAAAAGTAGAAAGGGTTACTTTTCAGTGTCCACAAGTTTAAACACAAGATTCACATTTCTTCCTCTTTTATTTGACAGGGCATTCTTAGCCATAGCATTTTGCTTCAGCATGTGTATATAATTTTTATGGAGATGACTAAAAATAGGAATAGATTCAATCTTCCTATTTTGAAAACTCATCACTAACACATTATACATACATATATATATATATATATATATATATATATATTCACATTTCTTTTTCTTTTTTTTGACAGGGCATTCTCAACCATAGCATTTTGCTTCAACATGTGTATATAGTTTAATACATGGAGATGACTAAATGACATAAATAGATTCAATCTTCCTATCTTGAAAACTTTGTTCTAACACATTATATATGTATATAATGATTATTTGTAGGCATTAACAACCGAAAGATCACATGCAACTGTTCAAGATCCTGAACCAACAATTTTGTGAGCTTCTATAGGCTTCTCTTGCACTCTTAGGATCTTCCACCTAAAAGGAGAGAGATAGAACCCCAAAATTGAAGTGGTTCGCTCAAATAGAGGATTGTATATATGAATATGACTAAATGCAATGTTGTAAATGCAACTAACGAATGAAATTGATTGACTATTGATGCAAAACCTATGAAATATGCAATGTTTGAAAACATAGTGAGATATGCAAGAATGAACTAAAACATGAACAAATGCAAAACAAAATTGAAAGAAGGCTAAACAAAGTGCACCTGGGCAATGAATGTTGAATCTAGAATGATCTGAATGCTGGCAGAAATTAGTGAAAATCACTAGTGGGACTCATTCACCACTGATGGCGAATCAGTCCTACTTCTGGTAAAATCTCCTGAAAACTGGTTTCCTACTGTCGGGAACTGGGATCTGAAAAAATCTACTTTTTCAGCCTTAAGGTGGGACTCATTCGCCACTGATGGCGAATCAGTCCTCTCCCAAAATTCTATGAAATCAAAGGTCAATTTTGTAGCTCCAGATCTACACTTGTCTTCTTGTCGGGTTGACGGAGTCAAATATGTAGAAAACGGGTACTGTAGGTTGTCTCCAAGCTTGAAATAGGGTTGATTTGACTTGAAACACTTTGTTGACTTGTTGACCACCTTTCAACACCTAATTTCTTGATAAATCTGCATACAAAAGTCTACAAATACACATGCAAAAATGGAAAATGGTTAAGGGTTAGAGTATAGGGATTTTCCTTGGTCAAATCCCACTTTGGTAATCAAACCCTTAATGAAGAAATGGAATGAAATGTGTTGGCCTCCTACAATGATCTAACAACTAAGCCCTTACAGCTGTGATTCAAAGATTGGACATCTAATCTGAATAGCTATCTCAATCATCATGAAGCTGCATTTAACTTGTCAATCCAAGGACGTAGAGTTGAAATGGGTCAGCACAATATGTGCACTAGGAATCCAAAGTAGCCATATTCATCCTACAGCTAAGAAAGACATAATGTTGAAATTATATTGCTTGGAAAGAAGTAATATAAGTGTTGAGCATCAACCAACAACTATACTAATATGAAATGCATGACAGAAATGAAAATATTAGCAACAAACATGAAACTACTTTGTCTGCTTTAGCTGCAGGAACAGTCACATAATGGAATTCTCGTGGCTGCAGGAATAGATAGTGCCATATTTTTAACTAATTGTTGAATAGAAAGTAATAACTAAACTAAAGGATGGAATGCTCACCAAGTGGCCCCCCTTGGATGAGTATCCCTTAAAATAAATTTGAACTCATATGCACGAAATTTTATAACTTCATTTTATTCATTGGAAAGCATGAGTACAATCGAGGCTCAGCATAACTATATTACTGAGAAACTAAGAATGTGAGTACATCATCAGATCAATCAACCTTCTGAGAAGGAGATTTTGAGTCTTATTTATATGAAGAAGAACTACTAACTAACTACCTAGCAAGGCGGTCAACTCCAACAGATTAGGAGGATGCCACTTTAGGGAAAGCATGAAAAGTGGAGAGGAGGTTATGCATGTGTGGAATCTAGTCAAGCATCTTTGCCTTAACACAGATCTAGCACAACAGTAACTCCTATATTCGCTCAAAAAACAATTAAGACCATTTTCAAGGCGGTTACAATTCTTTGATTTAAACTAGGAATTTCCCTCTTGCTGAGAGTCTTCCCTCCATTGACCTTTAAACGATCACCTTGTTGACCTTCATGCCGAATGACCAGCTGGCAGAATCTTCCCCAATTTTGTAGGCTTCTAATTATATCTGCATAACAATATTAGTACATACAACAATTGCATATTTGTAACTATTTTAAAGTAACATTCATTAATCCACATGTAAAATTAACATAGATAGTTCATATAGAATGTCAATGAACATCATTAAAGATTACAAAAATAAACTTATGCCCAATGTCTATGGTTTTGAGGAAATATCATAAAAAAGTCAACATCCAAGTATCAAAGTCTATGACAGCTACAACAAATGGATAATAAACTCTATCAAAGTTGATTCATAAACTGGACTCATCAAAATGAACAAGGAAAGATGAATAAACAACATGCAAATGTTCAAAACTCACCACAACCTTGTTGAAGAAATCTGAAGTTATGTCAATGGTTGCTCCAAGATGCTTGATTGATGCTTGATTGAATGATGTAAAGTGCTCAAATGCTAATTGATGTTTAGTGAATGCAAGTGAATGAGGAGATTGGAAGATTGTAGGAGATGTAAAATGAGGAGAAAAGCACTTATTTATACACACTTATGCCCTAATAACCCAATGATACCTCATCACAATCCGACATGAGGTAATTTTGAATAAAAACCTGAAAGAAAATTTGAATTATTTTGATTTTGGAGCCAAGAGAGACTCATTTGCCACCCATGGGGAATGGGTCCCACCTTGGGCTTGTAAGTGGGTGTTGAGAATTAAGTCACATTTAATGTTATTTGTCAGGCTTACATTCAAAAATATACTTAATTAAGCCTTATGAGTGCATAAAGGGGTCAAATAAAGCTTAAGAAAGGTGTAAATAGTGAAATTAAGCCTAGAAAAGCGTGAAATCTTGTTACAAGACTTTCCAACACTTTAAAATAGGACTTGATAAGTGATGAAAAGGTGATTTTTAGGTGAATTGTAATGAAAAGAGTCTAGAAAAATGTAGAAATGTGTTACAACACTTCACAACACCTTCACAAGATGCCATAATTTGAATATTTAGGACCTAATGTGAATGCATAAGTTACATTGCAACATTAAATCAAAACAAAATAGACTGGAAGCATCATGAGAGAAAGACCTAAAAGACCATGATTTTTCTATGGTACAGATCCATAGAGATGTTATACTCAACACATTGTAGTTTTTCCTACATATGCATGTATAATATCATTCATTCATATATATATATATATGTGTGTGTGTGTGTGTGTGTGTATATATGTATATATATATATATATGTATATATCCTTCTCATTGCAGGTCTAAATTATTTGTAGGCATTAACAACTGAAATCTTGATCACATGCAACTGTTCAGGATCCATAGAGATGCTATACTCAACACAGCTGTGCAACTTTTCCTACATATGCGTGTATAATATCATTCATTCATTTATTTTTTTATTTTATTTTTATTTATTTTTACACTTCGCGGAAAGGTTGCAACCACATGCAAGCAGTCTATGATGTACAGAAAATTTAAGTTTCTAGCAATATCATCCAAATTTCAATAGAGCATATATTCACCACCAAATATTGTTTAGTATGAAATACACTTTCTACGTAAAGCACCCACAAAATTGATATTAGCATAACCTCTATAACAAAAAATTTCTTCCTAGATGACCACCTCCCTTGTCCAACCCCTGCACACAAAACCACCATATGACTCCATGACCTGTGGAAGCTCACCTCCCATCCATAGGGCTGGAGACAGCCCACCCCCGAGCCAGGGGATAACACCAAGGTAACCAAGTAGCATAATTTTACTTTTACAACACAGAATGTAGCTACAATACAACAACCATCAAGCACAAATTTCAAATACTACATTCAAAGGTTGCAACACAAATTTTTCAACACCACTCAACACACTAAACTTAGGACCCATCTTCATGAGCCCAAAATAGGGGGAGTGGGGACATCTACAAGGAGAGGGGAAGCACAAAATTTTGAGCTTTTATAGCCTCTTAACAACTTAAAACATACCCAAAACAACCACCCTGCTTCACATTTCTAACCTCCTTTCCACACCCCAATTCCTCCATACTTCATTTTACATACAAATATTCAATTTCTTCATTGTTCCCAAGCTTTTAACCAGGGTACTCATACCCATGTCACAACTCCCTACCCTTGGACATCTCACCCACTCAATTACCCACACAAAATGTACCTTCAATGAATTTTGAAGATCCGTTCAACATGTCAAACAAACTCATTCTAACAGACACAACAACACACAAAACCCTCTAGTCACAACAACACACAAAACCTTCTAGTCTCAACAACACACAAAACCTTTTAGCAATATAAACATAATTCACCAAAAGCTTACTACAAGAGGAGTTGAGGACTGACCTGTGGAACCTTCAAACTGGTTGTAGAAGACACAAAATAGTAGCACTCTTTCTGCCAATTCTCCTTTCCCAGCCTCTTGTTTTTTTCTCTTTTTTGACCACCCCCAAACTGGCATGAGATAAAGATGATAATCCCCTCTCAGGCCAAGGTAAAAAAAAAATTAAGACCCAAAAACTCTCTTGGGGGCCTTAGTCACCTATCATCATCTATATCAATGACATGTGTTGCCTTTTCCATAAGACAACCCTCCCTTTCTCTGGTGACAAGGCTTTTGAATGACAAAAAATTCCTTTTTTTGAATTTTCATCACTAATCAAAAGTACTTTAAAAAAAAGACCTCAAGATTTTGAAATTAATTTTTAAACTCATAAATTTTCCCCAAAGACTTATCCTAATGACCTAGGGTCAAGGAAATACCACAAACCCAACTAAAACACCTTAAATCTCCCTAGGACTTGGGTCTAAGATGTTACCACAACCATGGCACTAAGCATGGCACTGGACAGTAAATAAAATATGCCTACTAACCCAACACATAATGACACACCCCAAACCATCACAACACATGCCACTTTGGTTTTTTCCCAAATCCACTAGTCACGGCTAACCTACACACTCAACTATAACGTTAGTCCAACATCATGATAAACAAGTCATGAAGAAACATCACAGTATCCATGTAAGAACATTTATAGAACTAAGCAATTCATCACATTTATTCTCCTCATGGCATAAGTGTCATATTATTAACAAAACCAATTTCAACAAACAAATCACAATTAAGCTTCATTCGGTATCTGCAAGCTCGTCAATCATATTAACATAATCATAAGATAAAGATAACAAAATCAACAGATTAATACCATTTAACATATGCTCATAAGATAAAGATAACAAAATCATCAGATTAATGCCTTTTAACAAATGCTCATAAGATAAAGATAACCAAAATCATCATATTAGTACCATTATCAACATAACACCACAAGGAAATGTATCAGTGAAGATCAACATACATGTATAAATGGAATATATCTCTGATAGCATTAGTATGTCAAGTATAGAATCCATGTTATCGAGTATCCAAAGTCAAAATTGCTCGTACAGATCAAACAAAACAATATGAATCATATAATCCCTAGTATAGAAAAGATGGGTCTCACATCCTCCCCCCTAGGGTTGGACTTCCTCCTAGAATTCCCCAAAGAAGTGAGAGTACAATTTCTTCATCTGTGATGCATCCTACCAGGTAGCGGCAACCTCATCATATTTGTCCCACTGGACCCTGACTTGGTCCAGCTCTCGCCCTCAAAGAGCCAACGTTCAACGAACCAATATACGAATGGGCTCCAATGCCAATTGGCCGTCTAACTCCACCTATAAGGCATTCCAATCCAAAACATGAGATGGGTCATGCACATAATGCGACAAAACTGAAACATGAATACATCATAGATATGTGATAGGCTAGGTAGCAAGGCTAGACAATAAGCAATCGGACCTATCCTCTCTAAAATCTCAAAGGGACCCACAAACCGAGGTGCTAGCTTAGAGCCCTTTCCATAAAGGATTGGACTCTTATGTGACCTATTATTAACAAAGAACAATTGTTATTCTTGTTCTATGGCTCTTCCTCTTTCTCCTTGATTTGGACTCATACATCTATCTATGCCTCTTCCTCTTCCTCTTTCTCTGTTAGATAATACCTGAGATCTGAAAGCATTCTTTGAAGAATAGTTGTTATTCTTGTTCATTCTCGATTCATAAGATAATAAGGATCCCAATAGTTCATCTATAGATAGTTCAGCTAAATCTTTTGATTCTTCAATGAAAAAAACAATTGCATCAAATTTACTGGGTAAACTTCTAATAACCTAAATTTTACCATTGTTTGATCGTTTATGTTCTCCCATGCATCCTCGTTTGATTCACAATATTCATTACTTCAGTAAAGAAATGATCTACAAATTCAGATCCACTCATATGAAGATTTTTCAAAAATTCTTCTGAAGCTTTGTAACTTAGCTTCTTTTACTTTGGTCATACCTTGATAAGTGGTTTCTAATGCCTCCCAAGCTTTGTTTGGACCTGGTTATTACAGCAACCCTCAAAAATACCGAATCATCCATTGCTTGCTGAATAAAAAACGGGGCTCTTTTGAGTTGATCTTTTTCTGCCTGATCTTGTGGTTCTACAAAACCATTTTCTACCAAATCCAAAATATTTTTTTCACCTTTATTGACCAAAAATCGTAGTTCTTACCGGTGACTAGCGGAATCTCAGGCTGGGTGATATTGGTGGATGCCATATCTACAAAGTGGTTTGCTACAATGATCTCTTGTCTGTCTTCAAGGAAAATTTGTGATCCTCTTATTCTGCAGTGGCTTCGTTGAAAAACTGTGATCAGACTTGGACTGACAAGCAACCAACTACAACAATTTCACACTGATCTTCAGATCTTCTTGCAATTTCACATTTCCTTGGTGGCTTGGACATTGATCCTTCTTACACAAACTCTTCAATATGTCTGTTGCTTGTTTAAAATTCGGCAGAATCCGTTAAACACTACATATCAAAATAATGTGAATAGCAAACCTCGATTATCGTTGGACGATGACATGTTTCTTCTTCGATCTGCCATTTACTTCCTCAACTTTCTTTATGAACTTTCTTCTGCATCTTTCACTTAATATCTTCTTATCACTTTCTTCACACACAATCAAGCTTTTGAACAATGATTTTTTCTTTCATTCATGATACCCTTATATAAACATAACATGTCATATACAGTATGGCTTTAGCAGCAACTTTGACAATTTCAACGATCTCCTTCAATGCAGTAGCAATATACTTACATGGCTTCAAACACTTCTGAAACTTTAGAAACTTGCCTTCCCAATCTTCTTGAACCTACTATGATACCATGTTTAAAAGCATAAAATAGAGCAGAAAAACAAACCAGAAAACAGAGGAGTGAATTGGAGTGCATTAGCTTTATAGATAAATGCATAATAAATTCACTAGATACTGTAGCAGAGTGTTGTCTTGAAATTTATAAGATATATGTGAGAGAGAAGAGGTGAGGACTGGTATAGGTGGCACTAAGCAGCGTGGATGCAGGAATGGACGACGCTTGGTTGACTGGAGATGGCATGAGGTACATAAGTTACTTACACATTCTAACAACAAGGTACATATATCATTCGCCCAAACCAAATCAAATCAAATCTCTTTCATTTTTTAGTTTGATGTGATGTAATGTTGTAAAATCATTCTATTTGGTAGTATTTTCCAGTGACCAGCAGCAAAATGTTGATTTATAGATAAGTTGGTGCACGTCGTTGTGCCTGGTCCAATTCCAAAATCAATCCACTGCCGCTCCATTTATTGTTTTGATTAAAGTAAAAATTTGTTTGAGCTCCTCCAATAATCACTTTTACCTATATCTTAATCCTCTTTTTCATACCCATTAGGTCTATGAGACAGTGAGCTATACACCTTTCTATTGGGTGTCATGATTATTGCTTCTTGTGGATTGTTATTTTCTTTGGATTTTTGAGTTGTGATTATTTGAATATATATTTATATTTTATCAATGGTAATTTAAATACAAACTCATCAAAAAAATTGTCATTTATTATATCTTTATTTTTTATATAGAAGTATATTATTCATTATATATCAAAAAAAAATATGTCATATATCAATTATTCTAATAAAAACTATATGCCTATTTTTTAAATAATTTTTTTCATTATAATATAGCTGATTGATATTGACTTCTAAAAGATATTAGTTAAGGACATCCAATCTAAAATCAATGACCAATCATATTAAGATTCCCACTCAACCACATTTTGTACTCACCTACTAAATTTTAAGATGTGTATTCATTCAATACATGTTTATTTTTATTTTTCAAAGAGAAATATATTTATTAATATACAACATATCCTTATTGTGTTACATAAATATCTTATGTAATGACCAAATAAAAATCTCTAAGATAATGTGGGATGTAAATCGAGTAGCCTGCAATACCATTATTAAATAGCTTCAACAAGTTTCTTGTTCCTAGTTTGTCACCGACAAGTTCCTAATCAATGTGTAAGCACTAATTTTTTTTATTTTCTCCTAAAGTAACTTTTGATCGCACAATTTTTAAAGGCGATAACCTCCATCAAGTAATGGATCCTAGCTCTTGGCTCCTAATGAGCTCAAAACCTATGACATGAAGGAAAAGAACACTTCACATAGTTCCTATTGGAGTAGGAACCCTCAATCAAATGCTTAGTGTTTGGTTCCCATGAAGGGTGAAATCCCTAATGAAGATTCAAGTCATATTTTGGAATATTTTAAGAAGGCAAGAACCTCCACCTTTGATGGAGGATTTAGTGTTTTTTTCCCAATAGGTTCGAAACCCCCAACATGGAACCAAATGTGTTGGTTCTCAATAGGATCAAAATCCCCAACTCAAAACCAAAGACCAGGTAAGTGCACCAAAATGGTCCCACTTTCGTGGCCAAACTAACAAATAACGCGTGCGCGTTATAACACGTTCACGTTATAGTTTTCTTTGCAAATTTGCTTTGGTATTTGCCTTGGAATACCAACCCAAAGGCTTGGAGGGCATTCCCAAAGACCAGAGACGTGTTTTTTTCAAATTCAACAAATTTTCACATAATCGGGTTCGTGCTCACCATCAAGATTGCATCTGGTTCAATATCAAGAAAAATCGAACACATAGGTAATGTTGGGACTGCTTTATTAGCTTTCCAACGATGTAATTTTTTCACTTTCTAACAATGTTAAGCCTTTCATCATGTTTATTTCGAACATGTATTACGTTTTCTTCAAAAGGTGTTTCATTTTTTGCATATAAATTAACCGTTCATAATTTGGAAATAAATTACATTTTTAGAAACTAGACTCCATTTCTACAATTTTAAAAAATAAATTTTTAAAAAATCTAGTTTCCAAAAAATTAGGAACTGGCCAAGAGTCTGCTTTTTTAGGAAGTGCCCATAGAAAATTAATAAAATAAAATATTCATTAAAATTCTCGAGAGAAATATATAGATCCCTTACACTACATCTTTGTTATCCTAACCACGACTGGGAAGCGATTTTAAATACTACAAAAAATCCACCGTGCTCGGGTCACACAAGAGTTGCTATGTTATGTTTTTCTGACAGAAACAACAACAATTTGTGTGTGTCCCTCTTTTGAACCCCTTAATCTCAACCATTTTCAAAATAAATTAGTAGTTTGGAAAGTACACTCGGAGCACTACGGTCCTTGTTTTTGTTCCATCTAAAAATTTTGAGTGTTAGCTATCCTCAATTTCACGTCCAAGGTCAGTATTTCCTGATTTCAGAAAAAAAAGTGGCCACTTAAGCCCCTTTTTTGGGAACCATCTTGGTGCACTGTGTTGGTTCCTAATGCTACCGGAACCTATGAAATGGAGGCAAACGCATGGAGTCTTAGTGGAATAGGAATCTCCCAATCATAAGTGGTTCTCAATGCCCAAAGAAGCTCTCACATGTATTTTGGGAGTCTTTTAAAAGGTGACATGTAACAAGACAATTTGGTTACAAGTGGTTCAACCTCTTTCTCAACAAAGATATAATGACAATTATTACACTTCATGGAGCATTGGAAAAGGTTGGAAAAAGGGGTGGCATTTAAAAGGGAGAGATAACAAAATGAGCAAAAAAGCAGTGAGGAAGCATTTGGATTGTTTTGCGATTTGGGGCTCCTAATTGGGTATTTTGAGTATGAATTCTTCCAAAAGATCAAACATTAAAATAAAGACTATTTTTTGAATAAAATCGTTGTACTTCTAATAAAACTATAATTTGAAGCACAATTGATTGTAATTGTGAGATATTAAATGCTACAAATTAAAATAAATAAATCTTATTCTTCTTGTGTAGATATTTTTAATTGTGGTTGTGTGATTGGGTGATCTAAAAAGACCCCCTCATACAACTACATTAATTCGTATCAGAGCAAGGCATTATTGTTGGAAAGGTGTTGATGAATTATAAAGGGTGGAAGTAATTAGTGTTCCTAGGGCTCTAGAAATTATTCTAGGTAGTGAGGAGTCCTACAATTATAGAGAGAGTAGAAAGGGACATTGGAGTTTCAAAAAAGTAAGATACAAAACTATGGAAAGGTAAAATGCCTCCGAAAAGGAGAAATCCCATAA
The DNA here is from genome assembly GCA_007258455.2 of Sequoia sempervirens. NCBI lineage: Eukaryota > Viridiplantae > Streptophyta > Pinopsida > Cupressales > Cupressaceae > Sequoia > Sequoia sempervirens. Next base: position 150,416 of record VDFB02332840.1, read on the forward strand.
TGGAGGAAATGTTTAAAAAAAATTGTGTTGATATGAGAAATGAATTAAGGAATTTGGTTGTCAAATGAATAAAATGTTAAATACCATACCAATGATGAGGAAAAAGAAGTTGAAGAATGTGACAAAGGAAATGAATAGTCGGTAGATGTAGGGGAATAATGTTTCTTTTTGAGCTCTTGTCAAAATTAGCAAGGGTAATTAAATGGAAGTTATTAATTTCTCTAGAACATTGAACCCTGAAGAATTGATAGATTGGATATAGGTGATTTATAAGATTACTTTGAATTGGAAGAAATATGTGACCCATAAAGAGTAAAGTTTGCATAGACAAAAATCAAGGGACATGTTGCCCTTTGGAGGAGAGAATTGCAAAGAGAAAGAGTTGCAAATGGTGAAACAAGGATAATTAGGTGGAGTCAAATGTTGCCCATGATGAAAGAAAAATTTATCTCTGGATACTATGAACTAGATTTATTTAGAAAGCTACATAACTTGAAGTAGAAATATATGAGTATAAGAGGTTACATAGAGGAGTTTTACAATATGGTAATCAAATTATCTTGACAATATTAGTTAGATAGGGAGAAGGTAGCCAGGTAAATAAATGAGTTAAGATTCAATATCCAACATGAGATGAGCATGTTGAAGATTACCACAATTGAAGAGTCCTACAAATATGCTCTAAAAGCATAAGAGAATATATCCAAAAGATAGAAAAATGGTTCTCAAGGTAGAGGAAGTGTGAATAGAAAGAGGACAAGCAAGTAATAATAAATGGAAATGGGCCTATGAAAAAGAATCCAAACCTAAATGGAGTAAAGAATCAAATAAAGGAATAAGAGGAAGGGAATATTTTGTAGGATGATATGGTAGTAGTAGTGAGGGCTCTCTAGTAAAACTTTTCCAATGTGGAGAAGTTAGACATAGGGCTTATGAGTGCCCACAAATACACTAGGAGAATAGTAAGCAAAGTGTGGCCAAAAATCATATCCAACACAAGAGGAAGAGGAAGGTGTGGCATCACCAAAAGTTAAAGAACCAAAAGGAAGGAGAATCTCTAATGTTGAAGAGAGTATATTAGTGAAACCGAATGGAGAAGAAGATGGACCATCTCATAGAAGATGTCTTTTCTGGACTGTGTGGAAGTCTAGAGGTAAGTTTTGTAAAGTAATTGTAGATAGTGTTAGTATTGATAACTTATTTTCTAAGGAAATGGTGGAAAAGCTAGGTTTTAAAAAGAGAAAAAATCCCATTCCTTATAATGTTTCATGGTCGCAAAAAGAACATGAATTAGTGGTGAATGAGCAATGTTTAATCAATTTTCAAAATAGATCTTATAAGGATTAATTTGTATGTAATGTGATGTCAATGAGTGTCTATCCTATGTTGTTAGGAAGACCTTCGCATTTTGATAGGGAAGCTATCTATGATAGGATAAATATGTATTACCATTGTGAAGGGTGGACAAGAGTATGTTTTGAGTTATTTAAAGGAGAAAGAGAAGGAGGTCAAGGATAGTATTCCAATAATTTTTTGCAATGCATAAAATCAATTCATGAAGGTTGAAAAAGAGATTGAGAGTAGTCATATGAAGGATACATTGAAGAAACTATAGTTGGGAATAGAGGAAGTAGTATTGGTTTTGTGCAACATGTACATAAAGAAAGGGAGAAAAGAATGAAGATGAAGGTATTCATCAAGAAAATGAAGATTCAAATAGGATACATCTTAAATTTTCTTATAACAACCATGAATTAGATTTACAATGTAGGACAATAGTGATGACTTGCACATTAAAGATGGATACCAAGAGAGGAGAAGAGGTGAAGGAGGAGAGCAAGTGGATAAAGAAGAGATTTGGATAAAGAATAAGCATGAGATTACCAACCCAAGCACCATCAAATTTTCATGAGTTACCAACTTGTGAAATATTTTAATTACCTGAGGTATCTAATGCAAAAGCATCTAGGTTCACAAACAATCATGTACATCAACCAAAAAATATATAGGTTTTATTTTTATTTTGTTTATTTTTGGAAATATTTTTCTTCTAACATAAATTTTATCCAATTCAAAAATATCATCTTGTAGAAGGTCTTAACAGGTACTTACAATTTTAATTTGGTGAAAACTAGTGGAAATTTGACTAAGTTAGGGCGATTGGAGGTTTGGTCACCACCAAGAACCAATTGAAGGTTATGGGGGTACCAAGAACTTGCG
>VDFB02332841.1:0-30629 GCA_007258455.2 Sequoia sempervirens
TATCGTGCTTTCTTCAGATGCAGGGTGAGGAGCACTACAGAGCTGGGGAGGACACAAGCAACTTGGAGGCAATAGCAGAGAGCAGTCAGGCAACCCACAACTGGTCATTCTTAGGCAATGATTGGTTCCATCATTATATGCACATTATTTCTTTGTTTACTTATTCATGTATGAATTGCTTCATATGCTCATTGAATAAGAGAGTTAGTCCCTTGGCTTGTGAGGGACATGTACATTTCAAGATTATCAATAAAAGAATACATTTCTATATCTATGATTCTCTTTCTCATTTGTTGTAATGCAACATTGAAATGACAAAATGTAATCTACTTTGTTTGACAATCACTCCTTCATGCATATTGAAACTAACAGTTTTATGGTTTAAAACATGAAAAGAACAACACTGGGTTACCTGATTTCAGCTGAAAGCTAAAAATTAGGTAACAATAGGTAGATTTGTGACGAGTTTATAAGTTTTATTGGGATCTTCTTGAATACCTTTATGTGACATGTAGAAACCTAAAACCACACCCTCTTCCATCATCATATAACATTTCTCATTGTTGAGGGACATGCTATGATCTTGACATATTTGCAACATATTTTTAAGATTTTCCAATGCCTCCTCAAGTGTATTCCCATAAGCTATGAACTCATCTATAGAGAATTCCACACACCTAAGAGAAATATCATAAAGGATGCTCAATATAACCTTTTGGAAGGTGGCAGGGGCATTTCATAACTCAAATGGGAGGAATTAATAGGAATAGGTACCCCAAGGATAGGTAAAGTTCATTTTGTATTGGTCCTTTGGTGCTATCTTAATCTGATTATTGCCATTGAAATGATCCAAGAAAGAAAATCATTTCTTCCCTACCAAAGAGTTCAAGACTTGATTAATGAAGGGAAGGGGAAAAGGGTCTTTTCTTGTGGTTGCATTTAATTGTCTATAATAAACACATACACACCACTTTCCCCCCTTATTAGTAACTATTCTCAATGGAGAGACCCATTGATTGTCTAATATTGGATAAATTAATTTACCATTCAAAAGCTTTTGTATTTAATTCTTCGTTAGTTCTTAGAAAACATGATTCATTCTTGGTTGTAGTTTCCTAATGGTTCTACAAACCTCCTTGATGTATATTAAAAGTGTACATAGGTTGGGGTCATTTCCCTTCATATCATGGGAATCCAAAGCAAAGGCTATTTTATGATCCTATACAATGGTAATCAATCCAAATTGTTGCTGTGTGGCTAGCTTATTGTTAATATTGAGTGACCTACCAAGTGAAATTTTGACTTGAGTCACAAATGGCATCATGGAAGCAACATAAAAACATGAGATGTTGAGGCTAAAAATATATGGTAGTAAGCGGTGAAATATACGAGCAACAAAGCCATAATTTGAAAAATATGCTATAGGAAGGATATTATGTAGTAGGCAAGATAATCATACCAAATAGTTCTACTAAAGGTCCATCCCATAATTGTTTTTCACAATATTGGAGATGACTATATCCTCATTTTTTATTTCAATAAATGGGATTCTTTTAATTATCATTAATGTCTACAAGGATATTGGTTGTTATCCTTAGAATTCAACCAGGCAGGTTGGTATAAGTTAGCAAAGAGATATGATAACAAATACAAAACCAACTTATTGGTCATGTTTTCATTATAAATAATAATATTTCCTAACTGACAATCAATAAAAGCATTAGCCGTGGCTAACCTTGGCTGCCCTAGTATGAGTGTATATTCCTCCACATTAGCTTTTAGCTGAAGGATCATAAAATCTGTAGAATATTCCAAAGAGTCAAGCATAATAACAAAGCCTTCAATGACTCTTTTAGGTTTAATTGTTGAACCATTTTCTAATTGAAGCATTGTGGGTGTGGATTGTAAGTCAATAGTTATAAATTTTTCATAGTTTGTTTGGTCATGATATTTATGGAAACACCTAAATCAATTAGAGTTTTTCATATATGGGTGCAATTAATGTGCATATCTACAAATAGGTTTCCAAGGTTTGCATACTTTGGGGCAACTATATTGTCCAACATGATATCAAGAAGTTGTCCAATTACATGAATAGTTTGCGATTCCGTACACTTTCTTCCTGGTTTCTCTAAACATAGTTCCCTAACCATTTTTCATATAAATGGGTACATCTTTAATGACTTGAAACATGGAAATTTTAACACAATTTTTTAATTTCTCAAGGAAATAAAACTTAATCTTATGTTCATGTTTTTGTGTGTTCAATCTCTTTGAGAATGGAGGTTATTTGATCATGATTTCTATTCATGATGGAGCTCTCTCAAGGTTTTCATCTTGATTATTTAGTTGTGAATTAGCATTACTAGAAGATTCTTGATATTTTAGTTCCATAATGAATTGATATGCTGGTCTAGGAAGCATTTTATTTGAGTGGATTTGGACATCACATACCTTGACTATATATGTCAGGCACAAATGGGTTTCATTAATATAATCCTATTGGACAAGCATGTTGTTAGGATTTGGTGTAGGTTGGGTAGGATATTGGGCAACTATTTGTGGTGTAGGGGTAGATGAAGTAGTATTTGATATTATATCTTAGACGTTGAGGTAAATCATGCTATGGCTATGGGTATTCAATGTTTGAATTATGCCAAGGTTTGTTTTCCCTCCATTGCTATTGCCATACATTTTAGGATGGATATTGAAAAAAAGCTAGGTACACAAAAAATATTCCAACACTAATCTACCACAGGAGAGAATGTGTAGAAATCTAATATTTTAAACCCTTAATCAGTTACAATAAAGAAGATGCACATACACAATACACTAAGGCACCAAGTATTTATAATGCTTCAACATGAAGAGAAGATGCAAGAACTTGCAAAAAAAAAATCCCACACCTAAGGTGTGAACATGAGTCCATTATGATATGTTTTCATAGTTAGGACCCATAAACTATGGAGTCTTCTAAATCCAACACCTGTCTCCTAAAATTTAGCTTCCAATGAACATGCAAGGCACCTATACACATGTAGCTACCACATTCAAAATTGGGTGCCCTCATAAATATAGCTTGACTATCATAGTGTGACATATAAATTTTCATACAAGACTCAAGTACAACTATCATATATTGTCATAGCAAGTTGTCATAGTTTGTCATAATCATAAAATAGCAACTTATAACAATTTTCACCATTTTAGCCCCAAAAATAGGACCTCTAAAGTGGGATTCCTACCTCCACTAAAATAGCTTACAAACTATACATGCCACCTTCCATGTAGGATGCCATCTCACCGACAGGTCCCACAAAGTGACAACTAATTTGGTGGGCAATAAACATCAAAATTAATTAAATAGACACCTGAATAATAAATTTGAATGCTAAGACTCAAAGATTGAGACACCTTAATCCTAACATTCTCCCACTAATCGAAGACCTATCAAGAGTCATTTGCAATCAATTGATTAGGGCCATGAGGCCCATGGAAACAAAAAACCATATGAAATTCTCTATATTCACTAAATTTTTCAATGGATTTGTAACATTCTTCAACATGTCAACCTTCTCCAATTTAACCTTCCCATATTCTACCATATCACGAAAAAATGAAACTACACATTAATATGTTTTGTTTTGGCATAGAAAGTAGGATTCTTTACCAAGAAAATGTCACTTTGACTGTCACAATAAGTAGTTATCTATCTGTTGATGGTGTTTTCTGCACAGCAACAACTCAGACATAATACAATATTCTATCTCTCTTGAAAGGTTATTTTCAACAATAAATTACTGAAAATCACCCCAAGGTCTCTCGGGTGTCAGGTCATGACAATGCATAAACAACTCAGATAAAATGTGAAATGCTGGTAATCACAATCAGACCTTACTACAAGCAAACTGTATCTTTCAATTTATCAGGTTTTGCAATATAATGATCTCTAATCCTAATCTAACCAGATAATAAAGAAATAGCAAAAGATAAGGGTGCAAGAATATGATGAAATCTAAACTATTCCTAGAATGAATCAATGCAAATGACAGATATTCGGAATGGACCAATCTCAATTAACCAATTCTTGATTAACCCACAAAGCAATCTCACAAGAACGGTGCAATCTTCTAAGGTATATAGATTTTCAAATCATAGACATTCATCCACAATCGAACTTAAGCACATGTAAATATACGGTCCAGGTTGACTTCACTAGCCTACTACAATCAGATAGTTACTGGGAGTATAGACCAGAGATTGCTACAAACATTCCAAATATGAAATCATAAACACCATTCACCAAACTACAACTAATTTAATTCTGAACACTAAACCCTAAATATTCAAGCAATTTGAAAGATAGAACAATTAAGAATCATGCAAGATAATATAACACAAGAGATTTCACCAGGAAAACCACAATGTCTTCAATTGTATTAGATCACCAAAATGCTGCAACAATTCAACTATTCGGTTCACAATAATTGCTTCAAGAAATTAACTAATACTTCTACTACAAAAATACTCTAGCTCTTTGGTCTAACTTGTCCTTGTTATTTTCTAGCTAACCTTTACAATGAGGCAAGAATGCCCTTTATAGCAAATCTCAAGATATGTCGGCCCAGCCAAACATTTACAAAAATAAAAACAACTGCCAAAACAAGTCGGCCAAGGAAATCAAAATAAGGCATACATTAAATGCCATACACCATCAAGGTCGGCCTAGACACAATCCCCAATGCAGTCTGGTTTAATACATGCCCTATAATAATAGGGAAGCACAAATCTCAAAATAGGAATTAACTGCCACTTCCCTTGTCCTTGCTCTGGGCCAACGATCCTTGAACCCTCAAAAACACCCCATCTAGCTCGGCAACAGGTGGAAAAGGTAAGATCTTAAGTCTACATTTAATGGAATCAATCTCTTCTTTTGACTGGTCAACAGTCTTATTCCAATCATCCCTATGTGCTTGGTATTTATCCATTACTGCCAAGTAAGTGGCTGCATCATCAAGTTGGTGGCCGGTTATAACATTCTCAGAATCTAGGGTATAAACCTCATGCCACCATTCCCTGAGTTGCTCCAGACTTAGGTATTTAGGAGCAATCTTTCTTCTTCCAGTCATTACCTCAAAGAATGCAATGCACCCCTCATACACTCCTGTAAGATCTCCATCTATTTGTTTCTTTCGTTTCTGGATCTTCTTCATTGCCTTATGCCGAATTGCAAAGCTTCAAACCACTCCCAGGGTTCATTTAATTTGGAGGAAGGAAGGATTCCATCCGTAGCCAATTGATCCTTACCATGTCCCATGATGACCTTGGATTTCTGCAATAGAAGGTCAATGTCTTCCTTGTCCTGAGACAGCACATGCTCCAATGATTCCTTGGCTCGGACCACGTCTTTCCCTACTAACAGGATATCCTTGATTGCACTATCTCCCTTCATTTGTACGTCCTTCAGCCAATCCATTGCAGTTTGAGCCGAAGTCTTCATCTTTTCAATCTCAGAGATAGTTTCCTTGGGCAGAAAGCCAGGAGTGACAGAAGAGGATGGGTGGAGAGATTGCAAGGGTTTCATTACCTCTTCCAAACATTTCCTGAGTCTTTCATTCTCCTTTCTCAGCTCATGCTTGGTCTGGGTCTCCTTCCTCAATCTGCCGATGATCACTGCACTAGACCCTTCATATTCCTCTATATCCTACTCCATGGATGCTGGTCCAAGGTTGATAGTCTGCACATTGTAATCTTCACTGGTGACTTCTTCTCTAGTCTTATCTGCAGCAGGGGTGGCAATGTGGACAACTCAGTTATTAGCTTCATCCCTTTCTATTTTCGAAACCACCTTAGCTGTCCTTTTCTTCTTTCCCTTACCGATCTTTGACAACATTTCATCCCAATCCAAGGGAGTGTCTTCAATAACAACCTGTTTCTTCCTTGGGATTTCCTTTTCAAGCCAGTCCGGGACAACAGACTCTGCCCGGATTTCCTCTGTTTTTGCTCCTTCTTGTTGCTCTGTCGTTTTCTCTTCTTCCTGTTCAGGGAGCTGCTCACCTTGATCTTCCTTTTCAATCCCTTCTTCCTGCACCGGTGATGGGGGTTTAACAGGAGTGTCTTCCTCCTTCTCAGGCGATCCTTCTCCTTTTCCATTCTCTGGGGAATCTTCATACTGCACCAATGGGGAAGCATGCTTTTCTTCCTCCTCGGCTCCAAGTTCTGCTGCCTCACCGAAGAGCTCTCCTTCCTTGAATGGCTCTGCCTCCGGACTAGTCTCATGTTCCTTAGGAGTCTCTTGCTCATGCACGTTTGGTGGAGAAGAAACAACCTTAAATGGCTCCACAACTGGTGGCTTTGAAGGAGAATCCCTCTTTTGCACAGTGTCCCTAGGTGAAGGAGTCCTTGATCTTCTCATGTAGACTTTTGTCTTCTCTCCTGAACTCTCTATATCAACTATAGGAGGCTCACCCTTGGATGTATCCTGGACCTTCTTCTTTGAGGTCCTGGTTGTTCTTGTCTTCTTCGGTGGTGGAGGAGCACATTCTTCTTTTTCCTTTTCCAACTCTTCCTCATCAGAGGACCTACCAATCTTCAAAGTTCTACTTCTCTTCTTTCCCTTGGGCTTTCTCTTTGGTTCCGGCTCACTTTCTTTAGGTCCTCTGATCTTTATCTTGAAAGGTGAGCTCTTTTGGGTTTTCCCTTTGGGGTCATCATCCTCGGATTCTTCTGAAGTAGACATTGGGTTGAGATTTCCCATTAAATTGAAGGTACAGGTTACCTTCTCACTTTCTAGCTCCCAGACCTTATGTTTTAACCAAGAAGAGGTAAATTTCATAACGGGGGCCATTAGGTCTTCCAACTCTGTGACCTCATCTTCATTCCAGTTGATATCCCCAACTGACCTGTCCTTCACAGCTTCATAGGCATGATCCTGTACCAGGTTTCCATCATCCTCCAGTTGGTCCGGGATCAACTTGACATTGTATTGTTTGATCACATCCACAGGAAGCCTAGAATACCTCTTCTTTCTCGCTTCAAAATCATCCTTGATGTTGGCCCAATAGTCTTCTAGGTCATCCTTATGCCGGTACTCCTTGGTAGCCTTCTTCTGTGCTTCTCCTGTGATATCAAAGTTCATTCTTTTGGAGTGGAAGGAGAAACCATATGCTGCCAACTCATCCCCTGCGATGTGTGCCAATTGAATGGAAGGGCACACCTCTGCTACACCGATTCCAAGAGGGAAATCCCCACCAAAACCTATTTTATGCTTTTCCTTCTTTACAATGGCATCAAACTCACAAATCTATCTGACAATTTCCAATAGCACAATGTGATCTGTGGGGTATCTAGGTAACCTGTATGGAGCGACCGGGCATCCATCAATCCTAATGTAGGTGAAGGTGGGAAATTGAATAAACCAGGCCCCATAATTCTTTATCAATCCTTTTACTCCCTCTGATAGTCTCACATGCTCAGCATTCTGAAGCATCCTAGTAATATGCATTGTGAATGCATCATTGACTCTTCTGTAGTCCTCGTGTCCCAGGTGCAACTCCGGATAAATCTCATAGATTATGTTCTGTCCAAATATCCCTCGTGGATTCAAACCCCTGTATGGGTAGAATCTTGCCAACACATACATGACATAGGAGGACATAGTGAACTTCTTGGTCTCCAGGACGTTCCTCAGCTGTTTATCAATCTCAGAACTAATGAGCCCTGCCCAATGATAGTCGGAACCCTGCTCAATCTTATTGATCACATGAACCATCCAGTTTTCCAACACCCCAACGGTTTTAAAACCTGCCACTCTGCTCAGAAGTATGATTGCATCGTAGATGTCCAACCTGAACTTGACTCTATTCAACTGCTTGGGTAACTTGGAATAATGTGACTTTGGCTTCTCCAACCAAGAGTTGATCATTTGTTGAGCTTTGGTTGGCTCATTCTCATAATATGTCCTGGCCGTGTCCATGTTCAGAGCACATACCGAAGGAAAATCTGGCATGTCAAAGGCTTGTGCAATAGAAACAGGGTTGAAATTGGCCAAGACTCTTCCTTCTGTGCTGACCACCCTCTGTGTGTCGAAGTCATATTGTCGGGCACACTCAAGTATCAATTCGTAGCATTGGATTGCTGGAGGGAACCCTGCCACATGAACCAAACTGGACTTCATCATCCCTTTTCTTAGGACCGACAGATCCTTCTCTGCTATCCTCTGTTTAAATTCTTCGTATCTCCAGACTCCCACATTGGTATCAGACACCTCAGACCATACAGAAGATATCTTGCTCTCAGGAAGTTGACTCTTGATGTCCAATCTTAGTCTCTCTGCCTCTAAGATGGAGGACCCCTCTATGTCACCTTTGGACTTTCCCGCTGCAGCCTTGCTTGATTCAGCCTACACTCACAAAGGACCATCATAAGTATTCAATTATCATGTATATTCCAACCAAAGAATTAGCATAAAACCATATAAAGCAATTAAAATCCATCACAAACTACCAATCTTTGAAAATCCAGAGAAATAAAGTAGTCCGGGAAAACCATGTAAATCGGGAAAATCCAGTCGAGGCGGAATTTCAGAGAAATCCGACCCAGACGGATTCTTGTTGCCAAAACATCATTAGTCAAATAAATCATCAGTACAGCCCAAAAATCACCAGATTATCATGTAATTTGTTCATTAGTAATGAGAAATAAGCAATTAGCATTCAATCCATTAATCCCATCTTCGAAAAATAAAAAAGGATAAAGCTAGACAAGAAACCCGGAAAAATTCGGATGGGACGGATTTTCGCGGATAGTTCGAAGTGTTTCGGAAATCGATATTCTCCACGGAATCAGCCGAAACCGGGAAAATCCGGGTGCGCAGAAATTCTGCGGACACCACGGGAACCCGACGAACGATGACACGCGAACTGGCAACTGAACGATCGTGTAAAATTCTTCACTTGGATTCGAATGGTCCCGAAATCGACACTACTTAACAAAATTCTGAATGCAAATGGTTTCAAGTTCTCAAAGCCCTCAAAGGATGAGTCCTCATGACAAAACAACAATGCCCTAATTTCGATAACCAGACCCCCGCCATTAAAACCAGGGTAGGCTCAAGGTTTAAAGTATCATCTATAAAGATCTGTCTAGGGCACTCTGAGTCCTCACAAGGCAGGGATTAGTTTAATATAAGTGCGAAATCGTCCAATCATAATGAATTTTTCATTCTGGGCGGACACCGAAAAAACCCTAACTTTGCAAAATATGGCGAATTACGTACTAGGAGGGCAAATAACCTCACCCAGAACCCCTCTGCAATGGATGTACCCGTTATCTAATGGATAAATAGAAGCTCATATGGCACGGGTGATGATGACTCTCGAAGAGATAGGTCAAACCCTAACTTGATAAAAAAGAAATTGTAACTAAGCATGGGCCGACCCGAAATAACCACAAATACAGAAAACTCAATCACCACACAAACAAATAAGAGGGGCCATCGATAACCTACCATGGATCAATCCAGTCGAAACTCGAGGTCAAAGAAGCAATCACGAAGCAAACACGTCCTAACAATGGGAACCTTAATCAGCACCAAACAATCCACGCGCAAGCAACTTAGGATCACTGCTCAAAGCTCGAATGGAGAAAGCACTTCAGACGCCAAGGCAGTAAACAAGTGAATGATGGAGCTAAAATGATGCTTAGAAGGTTTTAAATCGACCCATTTACGCCACTAAGCAAAGGTACCTCGGTCATTAATGAGCGACAAGACGCGTCTGACAAATCTGGAAACCCGAGCTCAAGACAGAACTTCAGAAAATCCCAAGATACGCGGAAATCCGGATGAACACAGATTTCGCGAAAATTCAAAAACCAGGAATATAACGAAGTTCAGGATTTTAGCATAGTCCGGGAAAATCCGCGAGAACCGGAAAATCTCGGAGTCAAGCAGAAACCCGGATTCAGAAAATTCAACAATGAACAGACCATGAACTAGAGCCCGGGAAAATCCGTCGGTGCTGGAAAATCTCGGATTCAGGTGAAAACCCGGATTTTGTTTAAAACTTGATTTTATCCAATTCAAGCCTCAAGGCAAGATCAAAGCTAGCAAAGCCAACATATCAAGACCCCCAAAAGATAGATCCAATAAAACCAAAGGTCAAAAGACATCCGAAAAGAGGGTCCCTACTCCAAGTGGGGCGTGTGTGCGAAAACTACACAACACTATCCTGCATCAATCCCAACATCTAAACACAATCGCTTAAGCCAAATGGCTTCTTTACAAGCATGAGTAGCTTCCATGTACTCTACTTTTTTTGTGGACAAAGTGACTATAGCCGGCCACTTATTCATCCAACTAATGACACCAACAAACATTATGAATACATATCCACTGGTGGATCTTCTACTGTCAATATCTCTTACCCAATTAGAATCCATAAATCCATGAATAAAAAATGAATGTTGAGGTCTAGTAGGATAACCATGAAAATATAGGGCATACCTAGAAGTGCCCCACAAGTATTTGAACACTCTCTTAACTACATCCCAATGCACTTGTCTAGGATTAGCCATAAAATGACTTAGGAATCCCACTACTTGGGCAATGTCTAGCCTCATACAGACTATATAATACATCAAACTACCTATAACACTAGCATAGGGTACTTTGGTCATGTCCTCCATCTTAGAAGGAGACTTTGGAAAATCATCCATAGATGTTGTATTGTAACATTGTAGTATTATTTAATTTGTGGGAGACATGTGATAATAATTTAATATTGGGGAAATATTAAATAAAGTGAAAACTTAGTACCCAATATTAAATAAGGGGTTAGTGGTTTTGTACTCACATGGTTTTGTGGTACATGGTTTTATCTTACCACTAGTCGTATTTGTGTGAGCTTGAGTCTATAAAAGCAAGCACATGTTTAGTGGTTAAGGTTGGTTGAGTGGTTTGGCTGTCATTATTGAGTCTTTTTGAGGAGTACATATGTGAAGCATGGCATGGGTTGTGTGGATGCATGCTTGGACACATGGAGATGCATTGAGAGGCTTGATGCTTCAAAGGTGTTCATTGTAACTCTTGTATGGCTTTATCGTTGATTAATATGATGGCATATGGATACTTTTGGAGGTTGGGTTTTTCCCTCTTAAATGTTTTCCTAGGGTGTATCTTGTGTCATATTTGATAGGTATGTTGTCTATTATCTTGCATATGGATTTTGAGTACTTATTTGCATAAATTTTTTTTTTGGGTTATGTGGAAATTGTCATTAGATGATTGCAAGTTTCCTTACATGTGGTATTAGAGCTATGGTTGTGGTTGAATAACCCTAGGTTGAGAAAATCTTGTTTGAGTTTGAATCTATGCATTGCATGAGAGAATGAAAGACATGGCAATATATGAGGGTTTTATAGGTTGTTTATTGCATATATGAGGGTTGTGGGTTTGCTGTTATAATGGGTTGTTTGCATATTTGGGGTGTGGAAAAAAAGTTGGTTAAAAAGGGTTTCTTGGTTGTACATTCAATGAAGGTTTTGTGAGGGAAATTTTGTAAATGAAATCTTGAGACAAAACGGACCTCATGGTTGGATTCAAGTTGGCCAAGAGATGAAGATTGATATGAAATTTGACATATTTATGTTATTGTGAAAAAATACAAATTTTTTAGCCTGACTGCCTTTTTTGGTTGTACGGTCGTCAAATTTGACCTTTAGAAAAATAATATTTAAAAAAAAATCTCCCATCACTATTAAAATATTCCTACAAAATAAAAATCTAGAAGTTAAAATGTTGATTGAAAAATTTCATTGAAAAGGGTTTAAGAAAAAATAAATATAACAAAAAATTTGGGGGCGTTCGTAGACCAACCCCCTTGACAGGAATACTATGCTGGTGTTGGCATACTAGGCTAGTGTTTCTTCACTCTACCAGCCCATGTTTTCTTATGTCGGCTTTTTTAAAATTTACAACCTTGAATTAAAAAGGAAGGAGGTGTCCGACTAAGTTTTTCCTTAAATGGGGAGTTTTTATATTTTTTAAAAATGAAATAAAACCTTTTAATCCACCCACCATAAATTATAAAATGTTAAATAAAACTTGCCACCTAAATATAATATTAAATGAAAATCTACCAGCTTTGAAAAATTTTAATACTTTGTTTTTATTTTTGGAGTGGGATCCACATGGAGTTGCTTATATAGTTAAATCGAACATTTTTTTCAAACTTGCATAACTTTCACCCATAGAGTCAAATTTTTGACTTCTTATACTCATTGGAAAGTTGGTTATGAGAACTACGCATTGGTATAGGTTTGGTTCCATGATTTTTCTATTTTCATTAGTTTTTGGGGCCTAGAAGTCAGATGTTCTTGGTTGTACGGTTTTGAGAATAACTTTTGTATATGGAATCAAAGTTTCGATTTCAAATAGGCATTGAAGAGAATTTGTAGTGTACTGCATAGTAGTTGAGATTGTTTATTAGTTTATGGTGTTGTATAATCTTGATAATTGTTTGATTACTTGTAGGATCTTGAGTTTTGGGGTGTGATTGTGTGAGCATCTAGACGAGTCAAGAGGTGAAACCTTGAGGGAGTACATTTTTTATATGATATTTATGATGGTACATATAATTATTAGTTTGGTGCTTCCTAGTATAGGTTTATAGGTGTTTTTCAGAGTTGGACTTTGATGGTGACAGGTACACAAGTTGTCTTTAGTTTTGAGGACATGGTTTGGCATGAGTGGAGACTTGGAGTCTCGTATGGGTGATAATTGATTGCAGGTCCAACGTTGGCTATGGTTATGGTGTCATGGGTATGCAGGATGCATTGACACAAAATGATCATGTATTGTGGTTGTTTGGTGGTGATTTGGTTTGATATTAGGAGGTTGTCTTTATCTCCTTGATGCTTTTTTGGTTCCTTGACTATGGTTACTCATTTGTGGATATGGTTGGAAAATCATATCTATGGTTGATTTGATGTTTGAGTCTTGATGTCTGCAGGATTATCTTCTTTGATATCTCAGTTTGTAGGTTACTAATGTGATGATGAGTTTGCATGTTTCAGTGGTTGGATCTATTAGTTATGCATCCTGTAGGTGTGTACAGCCTATTGGGTTGCAGTGGTATGACTCGAATGTGGACTATCTATATCCACCAGGTTTGATTCATTTTTGTTACAAATTTCATTAGTTGGAATTGTCTTTGGTCATTTGTGCATTGGTATGTTGCTTTGGGATGTGAGGATGGATGGTTAGAGTACTTGATTAGTCGGTTCAATGACAGGCTATCGTAAGGTCCTAACACTTTAGTTAAAAATATGTCAATTATGTTGATCAGGTAGTGTCCAAAGGCTATATGCAATAGGGGATATTTTGGCTGTCTCTTGTAGTAATATTTTTTAAATTTTTGAAATGGTTGAAAACATAAATTAAACTAGAAAGCATGAAATTGTTTAAGCTACAAAGCATTCAAGTTTTAAATTATCTAAGAATCAACACTTGCATTTAAACTATAAAATTAAAATGAAAGCAACTAACTACTAATGACTAACTACTAACTGAAAGTACACTTAACAACTTGTAATTAACAAGAGTGGGTTCTCTAAAATTTTCAAGTAAACAGAACTTAAAGATCATAAACTTAAAACCACGACCTGCAGGAACACATGACAGAGCTCAACACAAAGTAATGTCCATCTAAATATGACATGCAAATAATGGAAATAACAATATTAACAATAAAAATACTTATCTATTCTATGAGATCCCTTGAGTGGCCAACTCTTGGGTGTTCCTACGATTAGTTCAAATCACATGTGGCACTTTCACAACTTCAAAGTAAAATCCATTCATAGCACTACCATTACTCAAAACAGATTACTCAAAATAAAACAGGTGATATTTATTTATTCATATCATAAAAGTGTGACAATACAAAGAACATAGTTGAATAGCATTCAGAATATATCATAACATATCCTTGTTTTGGTAGTTACACATATATATACTATACTTACTACAAAATCCTAATTTTCAGATGGCGTCAGAATCCATTGAAAAAGTCTTAAAAAAATTACAACCAACTGATGTTCATGACATAAAACATAATAAAGGCTTTGAGTGGAGCCGCAAAGTCTTAAACAAAAAATTAATAGAAAGTTTTAAAAGAAGTCAATTCTACTATGCATGCCTAAATTTTTGGCACTCAAACTTTCGGCGCTCTAACTTCAACCGCTTAAAGTCCACTCCATTCATCGGTCGTGCATAAGTTCTGTACAATTACTTAAAGTCTATACCATTATATCAACATTAGTTAGCTAATTCCAATCAATTTGAGAAATAAAGATTTATACATCATTTTATAAAAAGTGGACAATTATTGCTTCTAAAAATAAACACATTGGCATGGTTGAGATGGTTGGAAAGAACAAAGAAGGGTATTTAGCTTATCATAAACATGAGGTTATTTATACCTCATTACCCTCCCCTTCCTAAGACTGACCTGCTCTTTGATGAGTCCTCTGCCTCTCTGCATCCATTTTCCTATTCAGTTCATCATATTTGGAACTAAGATCATATAGGTCCTCTACCTCTTCATCCAAATGATCAGGATGTTTAAGAAAATCTTTGTTGAATTTAACCCTCATCTGCCATGTATATAAGTCCCCAAGAATTTTCTTTGTAGTGACAAAAATTGTAGGGGGTGATTGAAGGAGCAATGAAGGTCTATATTGCATCCCTATCCACTTGGTTTTGAGCTGATGTAATATTTTTGCTAATGCTTCAGCCCTTTTGTAGGACCACCTTAGATTGGTGGGGGAGATCATATCCATCCTTTTGAGATACATAGGCAGGGGAGTGTACTGCTCCTCATGATGCAGAGCTAGGAGGATTCAACAAAAAATCTCACAAACCTTCAACAATAATTCAAAGGAATCTTTGTATGACACATGCTATTAGGCATTCTATATCACATTGGAAACATAACTATGGAAGCCCACAATTTAATGAAACGAACAATCATTAATAAATTCCACAAAAAAAATAATGAATCCAATCACTCTAGTGAGATTAAAGAAAACATAGCTATAGAATTTTCCTCCAATTTTTATGAAGATCCAAAGGTGGAAATGAAAGTTATTGTATTTTTTCCAAAACTGCAAACCCTAGGTAGGGTTCAGACCTGCCCTCACAAAAATGGTCATACCATATTCAAATCTTAATGAAATTTGATGATACTTGAAGAAAATGAAAGTATATTCACATGGAAACAAAATAAAATTGGTTTCAAATCCAAAATATAGACTTTACAATCCGTACCATCACATTTTTTTAGACTATAAATTCTGCACAATATTGTTAGAATAGGAAGTCTCACCAAAATAGTCATATCTCCCAAAAAAAAAAAAAATTTCAATGAGACAAATAATTGGAAACTAGAAATAGAGATATTTCCATCCATATATGATACTCCATTATTTTAGTCCATACCAGGCCATACAAAGCACAACTTCAGCCTGTAAACAATGTAAAAATTAGAAAATGCACACAAAACTTGAGGTTGCCATTCATCAAACTTCAAAAATAGTGTCTCCCACCCACAATTCGAATTTTTGAGGGTGTATTTATACATTTCCAACCAAAACCAACCATTTTCAACTACCTTTAGATTAGTTTGTTGACAAAAAACCTTAATGACACTTTTTGACAAGTTGCTTGACAACTTTCTTGAGCAACTTTTACAATTTTTACAATATGGAACAACTTTAAACATTATTTGACAAATGACTTAAAATATGACTTCCTAAGACTCAAACACCTCTAAAATGGTATTATAAACCTTATTATAAGACCCAATACAAAAATAGAGAAAATATTTACAAATGGCCTCATGGAGGCAAGAAATCAAATAGGTGCTCCTGCACCAAATTCCTGGGGGAAAAAGAATTCAAGCCCTTTGAATTGTCTTCTTCCTGGTCTTCCAGTTACTTTGCACTTTTTCATTTGTATTTTCAATCATCATTGTTCCTTTCTTCCTTTTCTTCTTCTTATGCCTTCTTTTATCAATCATTCTTGCAACTTGAAAGTCCTGAAACTCTATCAGATCATCATATCCTTCACTTTGTCCTTCATAACCTGCACATACATAGTCCAAAGAAAAATTAGAAACAAAATATAGAGACCTTGAGGTCTCCTCCTTGTCTTCTTGTACTTCAAATTCCTCTTCACCCATAACCAACTTATCCAATCTTGACACCAATTCACTTGCAACCTCAATGTCCTTGTTTTCTTCTACCTTGATGAGTTCTTCTTCCTCTTGTTTGACTTGTCCATCACCAACCTTACTATCCCATTCTTCTTCAATGGTTGCATATTGTGCCCATAAGTCTTCTTCTTCATCTTTGACTGAATTGGATGCCCTCTTCTATTTTCTTTGCTTCTTCATAATCTTCTTTAGAGGCCATCTTAACCTCTTTGACATTGGTATATGCCAAATCCTTAGCGATTTCTTAAGAAAGTTCATTTTCCTTGGCCAATCTTTCCAACTCTTGGATTATTCTTCCATGGTTGAAATCCTCAGCCTGCAAATATCTTTCCAATCTTCTCAACAAATCCATCTTTACAAGAAATCTCTCCTTGTTTCCACTTCACCTTGTCTCACCTAGACAATCAGGTTCCTTCCTCAACTTGCACAACACAACACACAACCACAACCACAACCGCAAAAAAAAACTCTTCCTCTACCCAGACCTTACTGGGCTCTTATACCAATTTGATGCAGAGCTAAGAGGATTCAAAAAAACATCTCACAAACCTTCAACAATAATTCAAAGCAGTCTTTGTATAACACATGCTATTAGGCATTCTATATCACATTGGAAACATAACTATGGCAGCCCACAATTTAATGAAATGGACAATCATTAATAAATTCCACAAAACAAATAATGAAGCCAATTTATTTGGTGAGATTGAAGAAAACATAGTTATAGATTTTTCCTACAATTTTTATGAAGATACAATGGTGGAAATGAAAGTTATTGTATTTTTCCCAAAACTGCAAACCCTAGGTAGGGTTCAGACCTGCCCTCACAAAAATGGTCATAACATATTCAAATATTAATGAAATTTGATGAGAATTGAAGCAAATGAAAGTAGATTCACATGGAAACAAAATAAAATTGGTTTTAGATCCAAAATATAGACTTTAAAATCCATACCATCACATTTTTCAGACT
The DNA here is from genome assembly GCA_007258455.2 of Sequoia sempervirens. Taxonomy (NCBI): domain Eukaryota; kingdom Viridiplantae; phylum Streptophyta; class Pinopsida; order Cupressales; family Cupressaceae; genus Sequoia; species Sequoia sempervirens. The sequence continues at coordinate 17,248 of VDFB02332841.1, forward strand.
GTAAATTCTGCACAATATTGTTAGAATAGGTAGTCTCACCAAAATAGTCATATCTCCCAAAAAAATCAATAAAATCCAATGAGACAAAAATAATTGGAAACTAGAAATAGATATATTTCCATCCATATATAATACTCCATTATTTGAGTCCATACCAGGCTGTAGAAAGCACAACTTCAGCCTGAAAACAATGTAAAAATCAGAAAATGCACACAAAACTTGAGGTTGCCATTCATCAAACTTTAAAAATAGTGTCTCCCACCCCCGATTCAAAATTTTGAGGGTGTATTTATACATTTACAACCAAAACCAACCATTTTCAACTACCTTTAGATTAGTTTGTTGACAAAACACTTTAATGACACTTTTTGACAAGTTGCTTGACAACTTTCTTGAGCAACTTTTACAATTTTTACAATATGGAACAACTTTAAACATTATTTAAAAAATGACTTAAAATATGACTTCCTAAGACTCAAACACCTCTAAAATGGTTTTATAAACATTATTATAAGACCCAATACACAAAATAGAGAAACTATTTACAAATGGCCTCATGGAGGCAAGAAATTAAACAGGTGCTCCTGCACCACCTCACAGGCATTCCATGCCCTTTCTATTAATTGTGGCCCATGAAATTTGAAAATTTCAAAGAAAATATGGATATTTTCATCATATTTATTCCTTTTAGCTTCATAGCTTTTAATCCCCCAGAATCGGGCTGTGAAGGGAAAGGGCTTCCGGTTGGGATATCTCATTTGGAGTCCTATAGTTCTCTCTGCTTGCAAATATTCTCTAGTTCTCTCCTTCCAATGTATTTTATTTTGCATATTAGACATGAAGGCTCTAAGTTGTACCTCCCCAAAAAAAAGGTTGATAAAGAAATTAGTGTATTTTTCCAAAAATAGATTATGTATGAAAAATTCACACAACAAATTTTGCTAAACATGGGCCGCCTCTTTGAATGCTTCTAGGAACTGTTTATCATCTGGATCATGGGGTAAATTGTAAGAAATTCTCAAAAGCTTCCATCTTAACAATTGTTCATTTAAAAACATGGAATATAACTAGGATGGTTTTCTACAGGCTAGTAACAATTCTCCAATTTGACATGCATCAGTTTTAGCCTGGTAGAGTTTATCATAAGATTCTTTCAATAACACTATTTCGTGCTTAAGTTTGGAATTTTCTGCCCTTACTTGTCTCAATAAATAGAATCTTTCCATCCATTTATCCAACAAAGGGGGAATGTGAATTTGAAACCATTCCATTTTAGTCAGCTCAATCTACACTTCTTTTGATTCCATCATTGGTTTCACATTGATTTCCTGCAAATCCTGCTCTAGCTCAACAGTTCCGCTCAAGGCCGCATTGAGTTCAATTTTTTTTTTCTTGTTCTTTTACAAAGGTTGAGTGATTGCACCAAATTATTAGTTAAACTCTTAATTTGTTTATCTTTTTCAGATAAATTGGCCAAATAATTTTTTGCATCAATTTGTTGCACTCGAGACTGCAACTCTTCAATAGTTTTATCCTTCTATTCTACTTGAGCCTTTAAAGTCATGATCTCTTGATATTTTTCCCTCAAAAGCTCAGTTTGTGTGCTAATTTCCTATTGTTCCTTATTTATCTATTCCTCATTCTGATACAATCTAAATTTTAACTAAATAATTTATGCCTTCAATTCTCTTAAATTTGTTTCTATATGATCAAATATTCAACTTCTATATTAGTGGAAAGAGGAAAAATATAAATCTCTGCATCATTACCAGTCACATTTCCTTCATTAGCAACCAAAGGAGACAATTGTTCACTTAGGGAGACTATATCAATTTCCTATATTTCCAATGGTTGTTGTGAAGGAGAAATTGGTTTTATAGACTCATCCTCAACAAGTATATAGCTTGGAAACTGCTTCCTTATCTCATCTTGTCCTGTCTCAAGTGGGACATCTTCCTTTTCATATTCAAGGGGTTTACTACTAATCAGTGTTTGCTTTTCACCTAATTGGGCTGTCTTTTCACATGGTTGAACCACATTTTCATATGACTGGGCTGCAGTTTCATGAGGTTTCCTATCTTGTCTTTTCTTTTTAGGAATATGCAGCTAATCACAAGCCGCAACACAACTGATTTCAATGGCCAATAATTTACTTCTCCTTAAAGGTGGAGGTCTTTGCAATTTCATTTTAGGCCTCTTTTCCTTTTTGTAGGGATGAGTATTGTCATCTTCAAAATTCACTAAGTCCACATTTTCTTGATTATTTGGGGTCTCTGAAAGGTTGGATGGATTCTTCGCCGCTTCACCATTAAGAGCTCTTATGGAATTTTGAGGCTCAGGGGAAGGTTCTTTGAAACTTTGAGCCGCCAATCTAGATGGATCACCTTCCTCCAAATTCTTGGGGGTTTAGGGTTTTCAAATTTTTGAAGAAATTTCTTCCATTTTTCTTCTATTTTTCTTTTCTTTAGGAAATGATGTCTACAGATTAGATGAATGAGATCATGATGTTTCAATGGACCTAGACCAATTTTAAACCTTTCTATCATGCTGACAATGGAATCACTGAGGAAGGTGGGAAGGTTAACCCTTAGTTTAGGGTTTTTAGCGCCATGGCGTAGGTGAGTAAGCAACGGAAAGGGGGGACTGACTATGATGGCACATTGACCCTCACATGTAAAGTATTTGATGATCCAAGAAAATTTCGTTCTCCACAAATTTGCAATAGACATTCTCTAAAACTCCTTATTTTTCCCACGAGTATTCACAACTAGCAAAGGATGAGGTTCTCCCTCCCTTCTGAAGAGTACTATCATTCTTTGATAAGAAATGTTTGTAGTTTCTGTTAAATTTACACCTTCATTTTTAATGCTATATAAATGAGAAATGATTTGAGGGCTTACCTTAAACTTCCTACCACACACTATCGTTTGCCCATCTGAGAAGTTTTATGCAAATTCTTTGACCGGCTACATGTTATGCCCCTCAAATTTCTTCATGAACTCAAGCCAACCTATCTTTTGAAACAACTCAAAAATGTTACTTAACGCCAACAATTTATCTTAGGAAGTTGGTTATGATTTACGCTTAGCCTCACCCATTCTGTCTCTTACTTGCAATTTTGCTAAGTATCACTAAATTTTGTGGCACTGTAATGGTGAAAAACTATTTGAACAATACTATTATGTAGATTAAAGAAAATTCAATCTTTCAACCACTTGTACTTTCAAACTGTTGATGGGACACAAATTAATTGTTGCATTTGGCTTTGTTGTATTAGAATCATTATTTTGCATGGGATAGAGCTAATGAATTGCCACATTTCAAGTGAAGGTACAATCCACACAATTTACTAAATTTAGAAAGGAAGGTGGAATGTTCCAATTTTTTCATTTTTATTCACAATAATTCACCTACTTAAAATAAAAGATGTACATACCTCATGTCTCATTATTCATTTGAAGGTCGCTTTACCTATGCTGACGTAATAGCATCATCGAATGGGATGGTGAAGGGTTTTAATGAATTTATTATGGATGGAGATGGGATGGATAATAATTGTTCCAATTATTATGACAAAAGGTGGTCACAATAATTTTGATTTATTATGGTAAGAGATAGCAGTGTCGGGTGTGAATTTTAGAAGTGACATAAAAATTTAGTGATGATCATAGGTGTGTTGTTGGGATTGTTAGAGATTGTTAGAGTGTTTGCAGAGAAAGGGAAATTACAAAAATTCTAGAGCATCACTGGGAGATGCGGCCGGGACAAAAGAGAAAAATTTCGGGGCATCACTGGAAGATGCGGCTGGGACAAAAGAAAAAAATTCTAGAGCATCACTAGGAGATGCAGCCAGAGTGGAGGAAGAAAATTTCAGAGCATTTTTGAAAGATGCAACCGAAAGGAAGAAACAAAATTTTGGCGCATCATTGAAACATTGCTAAAAGATGCAGCTGGAATGTAGGAATTTTTTTTTGGAGCATCGCTGAAAGATGCAACTGGAATGCAACAACAAAGTTCCAAAGCATCGCTGAAAGATGCAGCTGAAATGCAACAATAAAATTCTAGAGCATCGCTGAAAGATGCAGCTAGAAGGAAGAAATTTTTTTTTGGCGCATCGCTGAAAGATGCAGCTTGAATATAGGAACAAAATTTGGGAGCATCGCTAAAAGATGCAGTCGAAATGCAACAACAAAATTTTGGAGCATCACTGAAAGATGGAGCATCACTGAAAGATGCAGTCAGAATGCAACAACAAAATTCTAGAGCATCGCTGGAAGATGCAATCGAAAGGAAGAAACAAAATTTTGGTGCATCGCTGATTTTATCTATCGGATTGATAAAATCCAATCCCTACTTTTTAAATGGTTCAAAAACTACCTACGATTGCAAAGGCATTTCATTGGATGTAGTGGGTCTTCCTACTTGTTGGAATTCATCACAGTGGAGAACATAGTTTTTCACATCTTTATGCATAGAGGGCCAGTAATATCTTGTACATAAGATTTTATGGGACGTCCTCTTGGCAGAGTAATGACATCCAGAGGGGTCATCATGGCAGGATTTAAGGATGTTGTATGTTTCATCTGATCTGACACAACATCATAAAACCATATCAGGGCCACATCAAAATAAGATTCCATTAATCCATTTGAACCGAGCACTTTCTCAAATGAGGCGTTTCTTTTGTTTTGACGTAAAGTTTGGTGGGAACTACGAAGTGGCTAGATAGTTGGTGATGTCAACAAACCAAGGGTATTAAGGGAGATGGAAAATAAATTTTCATCTAGGAATTCATCTTGCATAGGAGCACAATCTCCATTGTCTTGTGTGATCTGGGATAAGAAATCTGTGACTATGTTGAACTTCCCGAGTTTATCAATAATGCTCACATTGAATTCTTGTAGAAGCAATAACCACTTGATTATTATTCCATTTACTACAGGTTTGTTCATTAGTTACTTGATAGTTGAATGGTTTGTGAACACAATTACTTTGTACCTTGTGATGTAATGTTGAAATTTATTGATTGCATGCACCACAACTAAGAATTTTTTCTTCGTAGTGGTGTAGTTCTGTTTAGTGGTAGTCAAATTCTTACTAACAAAATAGATAGCATATTTTCCTCCACTCTCATCTTCCTAGCATAAAACTGCTCCAATAGCATCATTGGAAGCATCTACATAAATATGGAATGAAAGGTTCCATTTAGGTCCACGTAGGATAGGAGTAGAGATGAGTTTTTCCTTAATGGCTTAAATGAGTTCTAACATTCTGTTGTCTAGGAAAAATATGTATTCTTTTGGAGGAGGGAAAGCATGGGGGCTACAATCTTGCTGAAATTTTCTATGAATCTTTGATAGTATCTAGCATGTCCTAAGAAACTTCTGAAGTCTGTTTGGTTCTTTGGAGTATCTAGTTATTGTATTACCTCAATTTTTTTAGGATCCACTTTTATCCCTTCAGTTGAAATGTGGTTTCCCAAGACTATCCCTTGTTCCACCATTATTAGACATTTTTTGTGACTTAGGGATAGCCGATGGTCCTCACATTACTTCAATACCTTGTCCAAATTTTTAAGTCCTTCATCAAAAGTGGAACCATACACGGTGAATTCATCCATGTAGACTTCCACACAGTCATTCACTAGCTCAACAAATATGGCCAGAATAGCTCTCTGAGATGTTGCAGGAGTGTTGCATAGTCTGAAGTGAAGGATATGATATGAAAATGTTCCCCAGGGGCGAGTAAAATTTTTTTTGTCCTGGTCTTCTGATGCTAAATCCACTAAATCCGTCCAGGAATGAGAAATACTTCCTTCTAGCTAAATTATCCAAGACTTGGTCTACAAAAGGTAAAGGGAAGTAATCTCTATGGGTAGCTTTGTTGAGCTCCCTATAGTCAACACAAACTCTCCACTTCCCATTTTTCTTTGGGACAACTACCATAGGTGAAACCTATTTGTTGCCAGAGATGGGATAGATGAATCATACTTGTAGGAATTTCTTAATTTCTATTTTAACAATGTCTTTGAGAGCAAGGTCGAGTCTTCACTATGGTTGACGAACGTGTCTAACATCTTCAGTATAGATGTGATGGGTACAAACACTTGGGTGTATTCCCCTCATGTTTGTATAATCCCAAGCAAAATCTCTAGATCTGTTTACCAAAACATCAAACAATTTGAGCTCATCTGACTCTGTCAACTAGTTGTTGATATTTACCATTTTTCCTAGTAGTAACATGAGGGTTTTGACTCCTGAGTGGTTGGATGTGACAATATAAAATTCTCTAGTTAAGGTGTTGAGAGGACAACTATGTATACTTTTGTGGATTCTAGAAATATCTTCAAAGAAGTGAACCATTTTCAAAATGATATTAGCCAGGGGACAAGGTAATGCTGTGAAGTTGTTGTAATCATATTCGGTGTGATCAATGTTGATTGGATGCCCTAAAATCTCTTTCACTTCTAAAATTTCTTCATCACTTGAGTCTACAACAAGATTTTTCATATTGTTTTCTAGTTCATCTTCCAACTCTTCACCATGTTGTTTAATGAATACCATAGCAAGTGAGGCTAGATTCTCTTGTTTGTTGGCACCATCTAGTTCATCAACCCAAAATTGGTTATGTTCAGTAGGTTGAGCGGGGGGATACAAGAATAAGTGTTTGCTATTGGGACCATGTGAAATGGTCATTCCTCCTGTTATGTAGTCAATTTTGGTTGCACTTGTAGCTATCCATGGTCTACCTAATATTATCAGATAACTGTCCTTGGGTGTGAGGGACTAGATTATTTGGAAGTCTACTAGATATTCCCAACCGTGAACCTTAATAGGAACATTTTCTAGGACATCTTTGGGAATAACTATGGATTGATTTTCCATTTGCAATATGGTAGTTGTGGGACGTAAATCAGTGAGTCACAGTTTTTCCATAACATCCATCATCATGACATTAATGGCTACTCCTAAGTCCACAAGTGCATTACGTATTGTGACCTCATTGATTGTCACTGTTATGAGTGGACTACCTGGGTCGTCATATTTTGGAGTTGAGGTTTTTACAGCTAGAAGGTCAGCTAGATATCCATTTATGTGCATAATGTTAATCTTTTTTGGTTTCCTTCTTGGTTTTTTATGCACAACTTTTTAATTAGCTGGTTTAGTTCAATATTTTCTTTAATCGTTTGTAATAAAGGAACCTCGATTTGAAGTTGCTTAATTTCTTGTATTAACGCGGTTTCAGTGGATAAGGTCATTTCCGGAGGGTTATTCAAGGTGGTTTCTTTGAGATGCTCAGGAAAAGGTGCTTGAGTTTTCTCTTTCAAGGTGGGATCCTTCTTTAAAAGATCTATTGAATGTTGGACATCCTCTCCTTGAGGTAACTCGGGAGTTCTAGATGAGGATTGTAGAAGAGGCTTGTCTTGATTACTCACTGGGTTTTTCTGTGAAGATATGGAAGATGTCTTAGTATTTTCAGTAGATTCTTCATTCGGTTCATCCAAGATCTCAACTATGGTAGGCTGTTGGAGTTTTTTTCTTGACCTCAACTATAGGTTTCCACAATGGATAATGTTAATCCTAGTCATGTTTTCCTGTTATGTGGAATACACTGGGTATTTTGACGATTATTCTTTAGATTAGGAATGGGTTGTGTTGGGAGTTGTGGGTGGTTGACCTGCTCATTTTGTTGAGGGTTTTGAGGAGCTGGTAAAAGGTTCTATTGTGGATTAGGAATCCTCCTTGGCCTAATATAAAACTAATTTGGAGTTTTATTCCATTGAGGCATAGGATTTTGAGGATACCATTATTGTTGAGTCTGGTTTGGCCATTGGGGGTTTCCCCATAATTGATTTTCCCATTCAGGTGATCCCCAAGGGTAAGTTCCCCAATTAGGTGGTGCTTGAGGCCAAGGTGTTCCCCACTAATTATTATTCCAATTATTTTGGGGTTGCTAGGCGAGATTTGAAGATGCAGCCATGATCCAGGACCCATCTCCTTTTCCCATTAAATCTATACTTCTTCTAGCATCTTCATCAAGTCCTTTGAGAAATATGGTCTTCAGAATTTCCAAGCTTATGGCTTCTTTGCCACATCATTTAGATAAGAAGATGAACCTATCCAGGTGATCTTCTAGGCTTTCATCTTCTTTTTTCCTTAGTTTGATCAATTCCCCTTTCCTATCACTGACTATACAATAACTTTGGTATTTTTTTCAAAAAGGAAGACTCCATATCATTCTAGGTGGATATCGACCTTGAAGCCAATTCAATGAACCAATCTATTGCAACGTCCTTTAGAGTGGAGGGGAAGAGTTTCAGTTTTTGGTTATCATTTTTGTAGTCATATGTCTGACACAAATTTTAAACTCAAAAAGGAACTAGTCAGGGTCTTCAGAGGATAAGCCTCTGAAGGATGGTAAAATGGATGGTGAAATGTTTTTCATATGTGTATCATCATCTTTGTCAAGAGAAATAGGATAAGTAAATGTTTGTACTACCCCTCTTGGGTTAGCATCATCTCTACGGTTTCTCCTTTTGTTAAAGGGTTATCATTGTTGTTATCAGCTATGATGTCAACATAAATGCTTTCTTCTTCAAAGGTTTTCTCTAATGGTTGAGTTTCTGGGGTATACTGGGAGGTCTCAAGTTGATCCTGCTCAATCAATTTGTCAGTAAGTTCTTCAACTAAGACTTCTACCTTCTTGTTTTTGGTTGGAACTACTATTGGAGGGGTTTTGGTATGAATATTCCATGTGGACCTCGTTTCCTGACCATGAAGAAAAAAAAGTTTGGCAACTATATTTTTCCTAAAAGAGGTATCCAAGCAGTCTCCTATTAACATTAGAAAAGTGGGTCCCTGACAACGGCGCCAAAAAGTGATAGGCTATCATAAGGTCCTAACACTTTAGTTTAAAATATGTCAATTATATCGACTGGGTAGTGTCCAAAGGTTGTATGCAATAAAGGATATTTTGGCCATCTCTCCTAGTAAGATTTTTTGATTTTTTGAAATGGTTTAAAATAGAAATTAAACTAGAAAACTTGAAATTGTTTAAGCTAGAAAGCATTCAAGTTTTAAATTATCTAAGAATCAACACCTGTAGTTAAACTATAAAATTCAAATGAAAGCAACTAACTACTAACGACTAACTACTAACTAAAAGTACACTTAACAACTGGAGTAGGTGCTCCAAAATTTCCAAGTAAACAAAACTTAAAGATCATAAAATTAAAACCACAACCTATAGGAACACATGACATAGCTCAACACAAAGTAACATCCATCTAAATACGACATCCACAGAATGGAAATAACAATATTAACAATAAAAATACTTATCTATTCTATGAGATCCCTCAAGTGGCCAGCTCTTGGATGTTCCTACGATTATCTCAAATCACTTGTGGTACTTTCACAACTTCAAAGTAAAATCCATTCATAGCACTTCCATTACTCAAAATAAAACTAGCGATATTTATTTACTCATATCATAAAAGTGTAACAACACAGAGAACATAGCTGAACAATATTTAGAATATATCATAACATATCCTTGTTTTGGTAGTTACACATATATATACTATACTTACTACAAAATCCTAATTTTTAGATGGCGGGAGAATACCATTGAAAAAATATTAAAACAAAATTACAACCAACTAATGCTCATGACATTAAACATAATAAAGAAGTCATTCCACTATGGACGCCTAAATTTCTGGCGCCCAAACTTCTAGCGCTCTAACTTCAACCGCCTAAAGTCCACTCCATTCATCAGTCATGCATAATTCATGTACAATTAATTAAAGTCTATACCATTATATCAACATTAGTTAGAATTCCAATCATTTTGAGAAATAAATATTTATACATCATTTTATAAAAAGTGGACAATTAATGCTTCTAAAAATAAACACATTGGCATGGTTGAGATAGTTGGAAAGAACAAAGAAGGGTATTTAGCTTATCATAAATATGAGGTTATTTATACCTCATCACATGGGACTTGTAGAATGTGGTTTGATCATGATGTCATGATAGCTTGGTACATTCATTGGTTATACACTTTTAGTGGGAGCTTTTTACAGTGATGATTTGGTGGTGCTGGTTTGGTTTGTGATGTTTTTATGGTGGTTGTATGTATCTTCTTGGCTTGGAGATTTTAGTTTCACTTGTATGTTACTGACATTACAGTTGAGTGTGTGTAGACCCTAATGATCTTCATGGAGAGGATGGTAGTCATGATGCATGTGTATCTTGATATTATGATTCAGTGGGAGTTGTTGGTAGTGACATGGATGCACCATTGGTTATGGTTATCTTCATGTGATTGGAGATATGTTTTCTTGGTTTAGAGTGTGTTTGATATTATGTCATGGTTTACTCTTGATGCTAGCTTAGATTTTTGGCATGATATGTGTTCTCTTGAGACCAGGATGTATGAATTGATGCATGTGATCTCCTAGGAGGAGATGGTTATATCATGTTGGCATAATAGGTTCCTGATTTTGTAGTTGGAGCTTTGACATTGATCTTGGTAGTTCTCTTTGTATTGAGTACAATGATCATTTGCTTGATTACTTCACGATGGTGCTATGTTGCGTTTGGAGTTTGGCATGTATTTATTGATTATAGGTGCTCATGGATACTTGGAGATGTAGGTGATGGTTGGAGTTCTCTTGTGATTAGAGACATTTGCTTGAGATGGCTACTCTTTGGAGGTTTCAACAAGAAGACCTAGGATCTTTCACTTGAGTATGGATGTGAGTTCATAATGGACTGATAGAGGAGATTGTTCTTGGAGTGAGTCATGATGGCTTGGTTATCCTAGAGGAGCATTCTTATTCCCCACTCTTGGTCTACTTGATAGTTTATCATTTGAGAGGTATTTTCCCATTATATATTTTAGATGTGTTATGTTTATATGCTTTATCTTTCATTGATATGGATCTTGAGCTATGGATAGTTAGTTTTGGAGGGTTCATTTTGAGAGATGTTTGGAATGGTTATCTCCTTGTGCATTTGAGTTTATGATATCATTCATTGATGAGGAGTTTAGGAGATGGTTTATGGGAAGATTTTCAAATTTGAGGATGGATACTTTGAGTTTGTTCTTCTTGATTAGAGAGGCTTACATCCATGGTTGGCATTGTTACATGATTCATATTTTGTACTTGGTATATGAGATTGAGTATTAAGGATTTTTTTGAGGCTTTTCATTTGGGGTTGTTCGGAGATCATACTTGACACAACATTTCACTTTTGAGGTGTTGGTGGGAGGTCATTATGGTTTACAAGTTTTCTCTCTTCATGGTTCCTTCCTAGATGTTCATGTGCATATGATTTGGGGAGGATGGTGGCAACATGTTGTGAGAGACTATGCAACTATTTGGGTTGCATGTGTGGATCATTTTTATTTTTCTTGGTACTTCATGCTTTGATTTACTTATCATACCTTGATATATAGTGTTTATTTTTTACTTGATATGATTTGACAGTACTATGCAGTGGGGGTTCTTGGATATGTATGTTCTTCATTGATAGGTTTTGATACAAAGAGTTGTGATTGCAGTTTATGGGTTGCATATGTTCTTGGCATGAGTTTGTTGATGTATTGATACCTTGGAGGCATGGATGGTTGAATGTATTAGCATGTGTTGTGGATGCTATTTCCGATCATGTGGGTTTTTCAGTTGACAACAACTTGGTTAGAGCCTTTGTTATTACTTGGATTTGATGCTTGTGTTCTTGGATTGGTGCATCTTCACCTTGGCATGTTCCTTTTCTTCCATAGGTGGAATGTTGGAGGATGAGAGGAGTTCTTTCTTGAGATGGTGGTCACTTTGTTCTTATTATAGGTATCTCGATGGAATGCAAAAGCATGTTAGAGATTCATGTGGTTTCATGAATGGATATGATGATGTATTTCATGTATTGACCCTTATGCAATGTATACAACAAGTGGGAGAATTATGGGATATGGTGTTGTACACCATTGCATAAAATGATGTATTATAATGTTGTAATTACATAATTATTTAGTTGTGATGCACCTAGGTGGTGTGGTTAATCAAACTAGGTAGTTATTTGGGGACCACTTGATGTTGTATTGTAACATTGTAGTATTATTTAATTTGTGGGAGACACGTGATAATAATTTAATATTGGGGAAAATATTAAATAAAGTGAAACTTAGTACCCAATATTAAATAAGGGGTTAGTGGTTTTGTATTCACATGGTTTTATCTTACCACTAGTTGCATTTGTGTGAGCTTGAGTCTATAAAAGAAAGAACATGTTTAGTGGCTAAGGTTGGCTGAGTGGTTTGGCTATCATTATTGAGTCTTTCTAAGGAGTGCATATGTGAAGTATGGCATGGGATGTGTGGATTCATGCTTGGACACATGGGGATGTATTGAGAGGTTTGATTCTTCAAAGGTGTGCATTGTAACTCTTGTATAACTTTATTGTTGATTAATATGATGGAGTCTAGATGCTTTTGGAGGCTAGGTTTTTCCCTCTTGAAGGTTTTTCCAGGGTATATCTTGTGTCATATTTGATCCAAGTATGTTGTCTATTCTCTTGCATATGAATTTTGAGTACTTATTTGCATAAATTTCTATTTTGAGTTATGTGGAAATTATCATTAGATGGTTGCAAGTTTCCTTACACTTAAGACCATACAAAAAAAAATTCAATTGCATACTAGAAATTCTTTACCTTTAACCACACACTACTCATGCTATGACATATGGATTTCTTCCTCCAAGTCACCATGAATGAAAGTTGTTTTCACATCCATTTTTTCCACTTCTAAATAATACGTTGCTGCTAGTGATGATAAGAACCGATAGATGTCAACTTTGCAATAGTAGAGAAAATATCACCATAATCTATTCCCTCCACTTGTGAGTAACCCTTCACAACCAACCTTGCTTTATGCTTCTCAATACTACCATCAAGACCACATTTCTTCTTGAACACCCATTTGCAACCAACATGTTTACATCCTTCAAGAAAAGGTACTAGATCTCATGTGTTATTTTTATTCAAGGCAACTATCTCCTCATCCATGGATTTGATCTAGGAATCAACATCACTCATACCCATTGCCTCTTGCACAATCCTTAGATCATCAACATTAGCAATCAAATAAAAAATACAATTAGAGTCTAATAGTGCATAACCAAACCTTTCAAGTTGTCACCTAATATGAGTGGACCTCCTCAATGGCTAAGGTTGAGCTTCTTCTTCTTTTAAGATTTCTGAGCTACTAGAGCTCCCCTCATCATTAGGTCCATTCTAGGCTTTTGGTTCAACCTTCTTAGGTTCAAAGGGAAGTTGAACCACATATTCCTTTTTCTATTCTTTTGTAGGCTA